>PVJI01023108.1:0-24168 GCA_004026765.1 Micronycteris hirsuta
GACACCTGAAAACGGTCCCTATACAACCTGTGATGGGATTGTGAAGGTTAATTTTAAAGGAAAATTACTACCTGGATGCAGAAATTGTTATTACTTTCTTGTTCCTTGCCTAAGGTTTTATCTTTGGCCATGAGCTTTCATTCTGTAATAATAATAATAACAAAAGGTATGAGCTGTCTTACAAGAGGAGGCAGTTCACCACCAGGCATAAAGTATAGTTATGTTATTGTTGTTGGTTATTTAATTTTTGTTTTTCACTAAGCACTACAACTGAGATAACTTCCATACCTGGCAGTGGTGTGACTGTGAATGAGTTATGTGATAATTAAAGGTTGTAACTTATCTAGTGCAAGAATTTATAAACAGCAATCCAGCAGTTAGCAAAGACAAACACCTCTTCTTTTCCCCAGATCATTTCTTTTTTCTAATGGAAACAAATTTTTCCTGTATAATTGAGTCAAAATGTGTACTACAATTGAGATACATCCACAGCCAAGGACAGAGACCAAATATATCACCCATTAAACTTGCCAGACTCAGAGCAGGCTGGTGGGAAGAAAGAAGAACATTTACGACATCTGTGGTCTTCCATCCTGAGCTGCAGGAATTTTGGTACACACTCGACCCTTCTCCTGTGATCACAAGCTCCCTGGAAGCAGACATTTGGTAAAATGCATTTGATAGTCTCCTGTCAAATAGCTACTATAGAGTAATAATGCAGATATTGTTAAAGAATAAGCAACTTAGAATTAGAACTTTAATAATGAGAATACTAAAACAATTAATAGTGGTGTAGATCTTATGGAAACAAACTCACTGTGTGTCACACATTGATCTAACAGCCTTACATTTGTTTACTCATTTAATCTTCTCAAAAACTGTATAAAGTAGGTGCTATTATTATCCCTACTGTACAGACTAACAGATATTGCCAAAGTAACTCATCTAGTGAATGGTGGATAAAGGATTTAAATGGAGGCATTTTGGTTCTATAGACTAAATTCTTAACCTCCCTTTCCTTATTTTTTTTCTCTTCAATGAAAATTATGATTATGGCTATATTTGATTATTGTCATAGCAATATGCTCTGACAAATAGGCACACATTCCATGGCTTAAAGCAACCCAAACTCATTATCTTACATTTGGGAAGTCTGAAGCTGTCAAGTCAAGGTGATAATAGGGGTGAGTTCTTTTGAAGGCTCTAGAGGAGAATCCATTTCCTTGCTTTTTTCAGCTTCCAGAGGCTTCTCAGATTCCTTGGCTTGTTGTCCCCCAATGAGCAATCAAATCACTCCAACCTCTGCTTTTTTATTTTGGGGGGGTATCATGTTGTATAAGCTTAAGGTGTACAGTTTGTTGGTTTGATACACGTATATATTGTAATATTATTACCACCATAGCATTAGCAGAAATCCCACCCCTGAGTAAGGAGGGTGGGACAAAAGTAGGTTTACAGTTGTGAATACATGAAACACTGTGTTTACTATTATATAACTATTTATTACCATATGTTTTCCATACAAACAACTGTAAACCTACTTTTGCCCAACACTGTGTATCTGAAGGAGTTGAAATAATTATATCAAAGAGGAATCTGCACACCTGTATTTATTGCAGTGTCATTTATGATATGCAAGATATGGAAACAACCTAAGTGTCCATCAATGGATGAATGGATAAGTAACACGTGCTACATATGTATACAAGGAGATATTAGTCAGCCACGAGACAGAAGGAAATCCTGCCATTTGTGACAACATAGATGGACCTTGATGGCATTATGCTAAGTGAGATGAGCCAGAATGACAAATAGCATATGCTGTCACTTATACAGGAAACCTAAAAAACGCCGAACTCATGAAAACAACTTCTGCTTCTGTCCCCACAACTGTTCTTCTAACCCTGACTTTTTCCAACTACTTCTTGTAAGGACCATGTGATAACTTTGGTCCTTCCTAGATAGTCCAGCTTTATCTAGCTCAAGACTTGAAATGAATAAGATACGAAAAGTCTCATCTGGAATGCAAGCTAACACAGGTATCAGTTTTGAGAACTACGGCATGGGCATCGCATTGCCCTGCAGAACAAGGACACGCCTCTGTTAGTAGGGTCAGAACTTCAGGAGCTCATGAAAACCTTTGAACTTTGTAGCACTGAAATTTTGTTCTCTCCCCCCTAGTCACAAATTAAATGATTCAAACTTAATCAAAAGACAAATCACTCATTTTTTTCAGAGGTTTAACAACAGGATTGGGACAAAGCCAGTTTCAAATAGCTGTGAGCACATGTGCTTCACATGCACAAAAAATAACTTTGAAGTTCAAAGTTTAATCCTTTTCAACTTTTGGGATCTTATTTCACTTGTTCTGGCCACTATTATGGCTGCTCAGAAGACAGAATCTACAAAATAGCTGAATAAAACATTGAAAGTCAAATTCTGAGTCTACTCAGGGACTTTCTCAAGAGCCCAAAGGAAGCTTTAAGGCTGTAATTTTAATATTTGACATTGATTATAGCATATATACACAAGAATTTTTAATTTTTACAAAATGGTTTTATGTACATTGCTTATTTACAACTTCACAATAAGCTTGTCAGTTCAGTTAGGGAATTTGTATGTTCATGCCCATTTTATTACCAATAAAATTCTTTGCCAACATAGACTCTTGTAAGTAAGTAGTTGATCTTAGACTACAAATTCTTTCTATGATTCCTAGTCAATTCTTAACCAAAGATACTATGTGACCTTCTCAAAAGTAACCTGTTTAGTTTCAAAATTGTCTAGATTCACCTTAGTGTTTCGTAAACAATAATACTTCATTAATGGTGTTTGCATGAATGCTTAATTTGTTTAAAAATTAAAACATATATATGTTTTAAAAAACCATCACTGGACAACACAGTCACTAAGCTAAATTTAATATAGAGTAGAATCATACAGTTATCAATAATGCAAACACACATATCTATGTATGTATGTATATATGCACAAATTGTATGTATTTACTTAAAATAATGAGTTTCAAATGCAAACAATAGAACTTATTTGTAATGAATCATTGACTTTTGACAGAATTAAAAATGAATCTAAATTCCTTTCTTCCATTTTTATCCTACCATGGATTTCCTTGGTTTCTGTTCTGAGGTATATCACTTTAGTATCCCAGTGGTTCAACATCCCACAAACATTAATCCATGTTTTTTAAAAATTCCTTTATAATGGTATTATTACTCAGACAATGAATCACCATGTGTTGAGCACTATAGTGAATCCTGGAGCCCTAGATAGAGGAAGATGAAGAATATAGTCCTTGCCCTTCAAGAATTTATGACTCATTAAGTGAGATCACACAGCTGATTACAATCAAGAGAGAATGCAAGTACAACATGGGTGGCGACATGTAATGTGTTCTCGCTTACATACAACATCTATTCTCTTGATATCTTCCTCTCAGTTACCTATTGGGAAAAATGTCAAATAAAAGATTTTATTAAAAAAGTTAAAATTATTTTATTATTATTATTGATATTGACTTATCCTTAACAAAAGGCTTAGTAGAAGAGATGTAAAGATGGCTTGATTTAATCTGAAAAAAATAATCTTACAAAATGAAGTTTCAGGTGTTGTGGTAGAGTTATAGTAGTCCTGTCTTATAAGGGGATTCTAACATTCTTCAAATCACATGTTAAAGTTGTATGTTTGCAGATGTACGTAGTCCTGCCTGTACATTTTTAGGACGTGGTTCTACAAAACAGCACCCACGTTGGTCATGGGAAGAGCAGTGATGCTAAAACCACACTGTGCATCTGGAATGCTTATCAATAGAAACAGAAATACCTGGTCAATCTTTTCTCAGAGGAGCTCAGGAATATGCCTTTGATAAGCGCTCTAGTAATTCTGATATGTGATTCAAAGAACTCTCTTTGTGGGAAACTTTTGAATATTCACAGAAAAAAATAAACAAGTAAAAATTCTCAATTGTTCCCGCATTATAACCTTGTATACATAGGTCTTCCAACAGTCTCTAAAACATTCAGCAAACTGCTTAGTCTGTTCAGTCACTCAAATGCCTTATGTATAAGCCAAGAATGATGTCTTCAGGAATGACCTTATATTATTTGACCCTACTTGAAATCGTCTTACTGAGACACAGGGATCCATCCAACAGTGGATTCCTAATTTCCAGAATGTAAGCTTGACAGTCACATTGATAAATCCAGCTCTGCACAGAAATCAATACCAAAACAGGCACATTTTTTATCTGAAAGTTCACCTCGGTCTAGTGTAATGTCTGTTTTCCAATTAATTATTGATGGGCAATCTTTTTTTTTCTTAATTGGCAAAGCCATTTGGATGGAATTCTCCAGGCAGATGGCTTACAAATGAATGGCATGGAACCACCTTCAGATGTTTCCATGAGTAATAAGCCACCACTTTCAGACTGTAGATTATTTTGCCCAGTTTTAATCATTCATTCTTTGTCAAAGTTGGCAATTATCTTTTGCATATATTTAATCCATACTAGTCTTTACTGATAGAAAACAATCTATTTTAACCTCAGGGATGAAAAAAGAAATTATTTACAAAAAGGCTAAAACATTTTCCGTAATTATTTCCAAAATACAGACCAAAAGACCAGTATTCTGTAGCGGTAACAGGTAATATAAAGATGGTTGAACAGCCATTATTTTCCAAAGTTTCCATTTTATTTTTAATTTCATCCACATTTTAGGAAAATTAAATTTCCTCTATTTTTGTATTAATTTTTAATTACAAAAGAGACTTTTAATGTTAAGATAACATTTGATGATAAAATGTTATCTTATCTGATGCTTTGTTAATGAGACTAATATTTTGTGTTTGATTTTGAGAGGCAGACAAATACACATTAATCTAAGTGGCTTTTGAATAGGCAATCTTCTAAAATCAAATAAAAATGACATGGAGAAAAAAACAAATAGATATACAAAAATTAAATTTAAAGAGAAACACTACCACTTTTGAAAACTACTTAGTGCAGGGAAATAATCAAATCTAATCAAACCAGACCTAATCATCTGAGGCTATTGTAATTAGAAATAGAAGACCTGGTTGCCAATATTGGGCAAGTTATAAACCTTGATGTGGTTCCCTGTGGCAGTGATTTCCACACACGTGTTAACACGCATGGTCTGGAATTTACACGTTTTGAGCACAGCTCCGTGTGATTCCCTTGTGAGCAAGTGTGGATCGTGTCTGTGGAATGGGAATTCTCTAATAGGAATTTGGCAAAGATGTATCTTATAAAGTTCTGGCTTGCTGACCCCTGCATATTACTTTAACCTGGTCCTGCCTGCCACCGGACCTGGATTTACATCCTAATGCCCTGCTAGTGAGTAATCTTACCCCTGTTCTGCTTAATCCCATGAATAATCAATCCAATGTAAATGTGTGCTAATGCCCCTGATAAAAACTCCGGCTGGGCAATCCACGGGGCTTTTTCCTGAGATGGGAGGAATTAGCCACGTGGCCCCGGTCTCTCTTTCCCCGTGTGTCTCGGTATGAGATTCATACACGCATCGGGTCACGGTCACCCACGGGTATCGGCAGGTTCGATTCACACCCGTGTCAGTTCCCTTTTTCTCCTCCACATAGACCTCTTAGGATTTGTAATGCTCAATTTAGGAAGTTGAATTGAGGATTGCATATAGTAGGCCACTGTTTTCTGAACTTTGGTAATGATGTATCACCCATGGCAACAGTAGAAGCCTTAACTGACCAGACCCCTTCGTGCTTTGGAGAATCTGATTTGGAGGGGCAAGGGTGTAACTGCCACACTTAAATCTTAACGTGAGGTCCTAGTGAAGTTTACCACTAAGACAGTTTAGACAATACCGAAAGAAGTATTTGGAATATTTTACCGGGAGGACATAAGCAACAAACAGTTAAAGGCAGGACTAACATTTAGCCAGAACTCATAGGCATGCTGATAGCAGCTACAACATGGAAGACTGCTGACCAGGTTTGCAAATAACCACTTCTGGCAGCAGCCAGTTCCTCCTCTGGCACAGAGGCCCTCTTGTTTCCTGTTTCCAGCAAAGGGGCAAAGTGGGGAGGTTACTGAGTGATGCAGCAACTGGTCTGCAGGAATCTGTTCTAGGCGTAAGCTGCAGGTTTTCTAGATTGGCCAGTGCCTGTGCTAAATGTTTTTACAATATCACCCCTGGGCTAAGGCATATGCTTAGTAAATCCATGGAGAGGTTGTCCAAAATCTTTGAAGTAAAAGTGTGTACGTTTTTGTGAGAGTCCAAATAAAATTGAAAACAAATGAACAGCACCAAGACAGGGTGCTTGCATTATTTCAGAAGTTTTATTTGACTGGGAGCTAGACTTCTTCCTTTATTTTCAGAATATGTTTCAAGGGAAAATCAGTAGTTATTTTCATTCTGAATAAATTTAGTTGTGAAGAAAACCAATAGGAAAGGACTGAAGAACAGTAGGTGAGACAACGTGGAACCTTCAAAGATGACTTTGATGCTGGCAGGTGACAGTGCAATGGTAGGCGAAGCAAAGGGGAAGGAGGGAAAAAGGAGGGCGGGGCCTGCACAGAGCACCGAACGAGGACATGTGTAAGGATTGAAATGTACAGAACATGGGAACGTTCTGTAAAGACAAAAAGTATTTTTGGTAAGTTGCAGCAAGAGAAACAGAGCCTTCAAAGAATTGTTGAATAAATTAAACACTTTTGAAATTGCGATACAATTTTATATCATAAATATGCAAGACATGCATGATCTCTTACTCTAGGGTTTCAAAAGCTTAGAGGTTTCAGTATGTGTATATAAACTTATGCAATAAATAGGGGGGTGGAAACTGTGGGTACAGTGAATTAGCAATAGGAAAGTTATCATGGAAGATTTTCACTAGAAATGTTGAGTGATTCTGAATTACAGAAAAATGAAAAAAGGCATGGGAATGGAAGCAGTGTGGTTCAAAGAAAGTATTGATGTCAGAACCTGTTTTTCTTTTTTTTTTTTTTTTTTTTTTGAGCCAGTGATGGAAAAATTTAGGGCAGGGAGACAGAGTCTGGCATCTGAGAACACTGCTAACAGGTTGGTGCGCTCGAAGTGTGCACCGAGCCTGCATGGGGAATAATAGGGACAGGAGCTGCTGTCTGCAGGAGGGATGTATGGCGTTCATCGGTTTCCTTCAGCTTGTGCTGTGGATAGGCTGGCTGCTTAGAGTGCCAAAAACAAATGAAAAGGGGACATTAATGATCTCTTACTATCACCCTGGTGAAGAGAATGCAATTGTTAAAACTCACCTCATAACTGAATGTGCCAACAATTAGTTGAGAAGTTTAATTTAACTGCTTGGTAAATTTGCCCTTAGGCTTACATGTGATGTGGTTAAATGTTTCCAAATTATCCCCCTTTGCTTTAATTTGTGAATAAAGAATATAAATTAGATGATATATGAAGCAGAGTGTCTCAATCCGGGAGACATACAGCTATCTAACCACTGGGCTAGTGCCTGGGGCAGGGGGTGGGGGCGACAGCTTGGTTTCCAGCAGCTTTACCTGTAACCCTGTAAATAAACCTAAAGATAAATTATTGTCAACATATGGAGTTGTTAACAGCAAAATTTGTTTTTTGATATTTCTGAGGTTGAATTGTCTTATTTCTGTTCAAGTATCTTTCTTCTACCCCGTGTGGCTCAGTTGATGCATGCACTTACTCACCTGGATCTCAGTTCCAAGCAACTGATGAAATCTCTGCTTATCCACAAACCTGTCTGTGAGACGCAGGAAGGAAACACATTCTTCTGCTTAAATTCAACAGCAGAAACAGGAGTTCTTTTTTCTAAGTTCACATCGTGTCCATTAATCCAAATTTTTTATTTGTTTCATAAATCATTAAATAACTTAGGGTGTGATATATGCTTGTCGAAAACACTACTTCTTCCACATCTCACTAAAGAGAAACTTGCTTCAGTTTCTAATTTTCTGTAAACATGGACTTGATTCTGCAAAATCTCTTCCTCTTCCAAAGTTAAATATCTTCAAACCTACCCATTTCTGGCAGTGCTACTTACTGTCTGTATGCTTGATTTTATTCCGACTATTTTCCTCAATGATTTTATTTCTCTCTTCTCTATTTTAATAAGTATTTTTACTATGGTTTTTCTCTTTCTGCTAACAAACATTCTAACATTTCCACCCATGTTTAAAATTTTATTTCTGGTCTGAATATAAGGAGACAGTTCTCCATGGCCTCTCAACTTTCAGCAGGTTGTGCAAGCCCAGGTATTGATTAACTTTGTTCTGGACTATCTTGTCCAGGATATTTGTATAGCAAATAGCTTTGAAAGAGACAGTGTCCCCCTGCAGAGCAAAGAGATTTCTTTACTGTGCATTGTAAACATGGTAATGTCTCCTTTCATGACAAAGGTCCAACAAGCTTATTTCCCATTATGTATGGGTTTCCTAAGCCTTGTGTTCTCACCTACATTTAAACCCAGCCCACTGTATGTGCAGGCACCTCAGCCCAAGAAACTCGTGCAAATGACGGTCCTCTGCTGGTGTAGCTGTTCACGTGAGTAATGAAGTTTTTGTCTCTGACCCGGGAGTCTCTGTATTCTCCCAGCATCCATGAAACTACGGCAGGCTAACTGCAAACCTGCAAACAGAGCAAATTCTCAGAGTGTTTGATATGAACATGACTCCGAAGTACTGTCTCTTATCATTTTTTCACCTCCTCAATCATCAGAAAATAACCGACGTGCCGTGCTCTACTTCCTCACAAACCACGTTAACACTATGAAGTCTAACTCTCTTTCCTATGCCATTACTGAAATTTCTTTCAGTGACACAAAATTCTCTTTTATTAATGAATCCAGAATTCTCTGAACATCATGAGCATTTTGTTTATTTTTTGATGCTGCTAAAACATTTGCTAGCTTGGTCATCTTTTCCCCTCGAAACTCTTCCTTGTGGTCCCCTTTTAACCTTCTGTCAGTCCTTCCCGCTCACTGCCAATGACCTCTCTCTCCTTCACTGATGTCTCAGCAGAAGTCATCCCTCACATTATAGGACCAGGCTTTAAAGCTGTTTTTGATCATTCATTATTACCTTAAACATCTTCAGCTAAAACTGTGTTTTCGGGCTTATCTTTCTCAACGCCTCACTTTCATGTCTCTGCATCTGCTGGCCACTCCTACGCACACATCTCTGTCTGCAGCCCCTCAGACTCACACACAGAGCCAAACATCATTTAGCTTGAACCAACAGGTGTTTCTAGAAAGGAAGTTATTACTCACCCAAATTTCTTAGTTTCAATGTTGAGAAACTTTGCTTATTCTTCTCCATACATAAACCTATGGTCTTGCTGTTTTTTTATTATAATTTTTATATGCTTTTTTGTTATATTCTTTAATTCATTATACCGATTAATGGCACATTAATGTCATTCTTAGTATACTACATGTACTTCCTGACTGGGGATTCATTCTTATTTATTTGATGTATTATTAAACCAACAATCATTTATTTTCTCAAAATGCAACTGCAATTTTTTTTAAGTTCCAGACCTAAAAACATTCTTGCCTTTATAATAACTTATGTTGAAAAATGCCACAATTATGTACCAAGTTGCATCTCCATTTTTTCTTTCTAATCACTGCTTTAAATACATATATTCATTTATTCATTCAACAAAAATTGCTTATTGTTTATGTTTCAGGAACATTACCTGAACTCAGAAAGTAAAGATGAACAAAATGTATTGTCTGCACTCAAATACTAAGGAAAATTAAATATTAAACAAAAAGTTCTACAGTGCAGTATCATAAACACATAGTGTCCAATGACAAATACCTTTCCATACTCTTGCTCATGCATTTTTCCTCATACAGAAGGCTATTTCCTTCTCCCCACCTGTTGGGGGGCTCTGCCCACAGTCCCCTGCCCCTCCCCTGACCGCAGTTGGCCACAGATGAGAATAAGTCTACCAAGACATGATCTGCTTGGGGAGGAAAGGTGGCCAATCTCTCAAAGGAGAAGGGTCAAGAGCCTGTTCCTCAATGGGCTTTTACTGGGTTTATTTGCATAGGAATACAGGGTGTATAAGTAAAGCTCATCAATCATTGTCAGGCAGTAATGATCAAACAATAGATAACATTCAAAGAACTATGAAGGCTTATTCTGAATCAGGGTCAGGTAGCCAAAGGGCCATAAAACTTTGAGAAACAAACTCATTTTATGCTTGGACCCTTATCATTTCAGTTGAGGGTATTAGCAAAGCAGGTTTCAGGGGATTTTATGCATTCTTTCTTAGCCTTTTCCAGCACAAAGCCACACCCACCTCTGGCATTGTTTCAGGCTTAAGTCAGGTGGGGAATGTGGGCAGCCAAGAGATTAGGAGACTTTTTACAGACAGAATGAGGACTCAGGCTATGACAAAGCTGAGGGGTGAGGGTCCATCACTCCCTTTTTCTATAGCCCCCCAAGTCCTTCCCTGAGGGACCCTTCGCAACCATGTCTGTCTTAGGTCGTCCCTCCCTTGAAAAATCCTACCTGTCATTGGCTAACCAGTCATCCGCCTGGAGCCAAGCAGGGTGAAGTAAAGGGGGCAGAGGCTGCATCTCTGCCAGGAGGATAAGCTTTGTCTCTTAGGTGGCTTATGGTCCCAACATCTTTTTACTCAGCCTTAGCCATGGGGGTTACAGCTTCTGAAACCAGGCAGGGCAGTTCCCAACACCCACCTATGTCTTTTCTGTTCTTTTCTTTTTTTTTAAGTCCAATACTTAGCTCCAGTTTTATTTTTGTATAAGTCTTTTTCTCTATAACTAGAATGCTATTCATCTCTGTAGCAATTAATACCAGTATCACTCAGTTTAACTCAGCATGAACTATTTCATTTTATTATTAGTCTTTTTCTGTAGTTTTGGTTCTCATGTGCTTCTAAGATTAAGTACCTTTAGGAAAGTATATTAGTTAAGACTAGTGTTCAACTTTTAGCAATAAAAAAGATTTATTTTACTTATTAAACAGAAAAACCAGAAATGAAAATTTTGTACAATATTCAGCTTGTGACTGAGATCACTGTAATTTTTCCAGCCCTTCAAATATGATCTCAAGATAGCCACTCCAAGTATAGCAAAGATATTTTCCCTTTAGTTAACCAAAGGAAGAAACACAGGTAAAAAGGTGGTGCCAAAATTAGGAAAAGAAACATGGAGAAAGCAGAGGAGGCCAGAAAATATAAAGTGAAAAATGTCCAAAGATATAAGTAAATCTCATGGGCCCCAAGTATATCAGGTAGCTAAACTTAGCTGCAAGGGAGTCTAAAAAATATAAATCGCAACACGGATATATTGCTACTCATTACAAAATTGCAGTTCTGTTAATAAGAAAAAGAGAAAAGTGGACATTTGCTAGGTCACTTGTAGGAACTGCCACAGTAAAAGACTATTTCTATCAACAGCTACTAATACTCATTCCTTGACATTCAATGTAAGTTACTAGAAAATCATCCTGTATGTTTTACCCTTTGCTGATAGATATGTCTGTTTTGATAGATATGCTATTAGTTTGAAGAAATGACAGAGCCTTATAACAAATTAATCTTCAAAAATTGAGAGCAAAATAAAAGAGAGCTCTAATTATAAATAGGCTACCCTTAAACACTATCTTCTTTCACAAAGAGGAGGAGTGATGTAATGTTTACACACAGGGACAAAAAACACAGAAAGCTTGCAACTTTCATTTACAACTTCAGTCATAATTAAAGAATGTATGGAACACAGCTATTCATTGCTTAAAAAAATCCATTGATGGTTGCAGCAGTTCTGGAGACATGGATGACCTCAGAGGCACACCTGCATTGCTGATACCAAATACTTTCTCTATTAAAACTAATTTGAAAGATTTGAGCTCCTAGTAGCAAGCAAACAGGATTAGCAACATTGTATATATTGTATACCAGGAATCATAAAAGTCCTCAAGATAAAGACACAAACAATAAAGACACTGATATGTGTAAACGCAAGGGGAATTTTAGTAAAGGAATGAAAAATAAAAAGAAATTTTTTATTTGAAATACATAATGTCAGGAATGAACAATGTATTCAATAGGTTAACAGAAGACCGAGCACAACAGAACAAAGAATGGGTAAAACTGATACATGTCAATAGAAATTATCCAGCCAAATCAGAGAAGAGATAATTAAGCTTTCTGAGTGAACAGAGCTTCTGAAATGCGTGGCCCGAGATGATGTTCTAACAACAGTGCAGCTGAAATCCTAGAAAAGAGTTGTGGGAATGGGCTGAGGCAAGAGTTACTGAAAGATATCAAATCACAGATTGAAGAAGTTTAGAAATCTCTAATTAAAATAAATACAAAGAAAATGACACCCACAAAAATCAGAGTCAAACTACTAAAACATACATAAAGATGTGGCAGTGATTTCCACACGCGTGTAAACACGCAGTCCTGAGAATTTACACGTTTAGAGCACAGCTCCGTGTGATTCCCATGTGAACAAGTGTGGATCATATCTGTGGAATGGGAACTCTCTAATAGGAATTTGGCAAAGATGTATCTTAAAAAATTCTGGCTTGCTGCCCCCTGAATATTATTTTAACCTGGTCCTGTCTGCCACCGGATCTGAATTTACATCCAATGCCTTGCTATGAGTAATCCTACCTGTTCTGCATAATCCCATGAATAATCAATCCAATGTAAATTGGCCCCTGATAAAAACCCTGGCTGGGCAAGCCACGAGGCTTTTTCTGGAGATGGGAGGAATTAACCACGTAGCCCCAGTCTCTCTTTCCCTGCGTGTCTCGGTATGAGGTTCATACACGCATTGGGTCATGGTCACCCACGGGTATCGGCAGGTCTGATCTACCCCGTGTCATAAAGATATGGAGGAAAAAGTGCTGAAAGCAAGCTGAAAAAAATTACATTAAATTTAGAAGAACAGCCCAGCTGGTGTAGCTCAGTGGATTGAGCGTGGGCTGGGAACCAGAGGGTCCCGGTTCGATTCCCAGTCGGGGCACATGCCTGGGTTGTGGGCCAGGTCCCCACTGAGGGCCATGTGAGAGGCAACCATACATTGCTCTTTCTCCCTCCCTTCTCCTCTCCGAAAATAAAGAAAATCCTAAAAAAAAAAATAATAATTAATTAAAAAAATAAATAAAAAAAATTTAGAAGAACAATAAGAATAATGGATAACTACTCATGAAAAGCAATATTAGCCAGATGACAATAAAATTATATTTTAAAGTACCTAATTTTTTAAAAAGAACTCTCATGGAAAACATTAAATAATGAAGGCATAAAAGACATATTTAGACAATTTTTTAAAAATTGTCTTTAGCAGACTAATAACACTAAAAATATTTTTTAACTTTTTCAAGATAGTCTTACATTATTGACGAGGTACTATAACATTTATTTAAAGATAGAATTTGACTTTGCCAAGTAAAAGATACATTTTGCAATCTCCAGAGAAACCACTAAAATAAATTACAGGGCTATAGCTAAAAAGTCAATACTGAGGATAAAAATGGAATACTAAGAAATATTTAATCCAAAAGAGTACAAGAATCTCAAAACATTATGTTACATGAAAAATCAGATTTAAGTGAATATATCCTGTGTGATCCCATATATATAAGTTCAAAAACAGTCATACTTAATCTAACCTGGTGGAGTACAGACAGCCGTCGACTCGTGGGGCCAGGGTCAGGTGCACAGGCGTGTGACCAGAAAGAACCAGAAAGGACCCATCTTATTGGGATGATGTGAATTACATCACCGCCCCACCCCTGTAGTCTGGATAATCTCCTCATCTTAAACTCAGTTTAATCAGATCTGCAAAGTCACTTTTTTGCCATGTAAAGAACACACTGTTTTGCCTTATAAAATAACATACTCACAGACTCCAGTGATTAGGGTGTGTCGTCTTTGAGGAGAAGGCGGCATCACTCTGTCTTCCACAGGGACCAAGTGATCAGACTAATTAAAAACAGATCCTCAGGGTTGCCGACATCAAACTGGAAAATGAAAACAGCTGTAACATGAATCAGAACCATAACCACACTGATTTAAATATTAGAAACAGGAACTATCAGCAAAGTGAAATCTGTCTTTGTATGAGATTCTCCCCCTGCCTCCACCCGGGCTGGGGGAGATATGACAGGCTGCAAAAACTTATGATGTGCAATTTTTGTGAAACACACCATAGTCACTTACATGCACTGTTGAACTCAACCGTAGTAAAGTCAGTATGTTGTGATAGGCTGTGTAGTCATCACTAGGAGGTTTTTCCTTCTGTGCATCTCAGTGAAATTATAGCTATGCACATTTGGATAGCATGTTCTGCATCTAGTTTGTGCTCAATAAATATGTGACATTGATCACCACAAAGAGAATGGCCACGTTACTATTGATGACAGTAAAATGGATTCGTAGCGATCTGCAGAAGACATGATGCTGTCTGTTTTGAGCACCTGCTTTACTACCAGGGGCCATCTGGGCTGGGAAACATGGCAAATTGGTAACATTTAGTCAAACACCCAGGTATTTTGCAAAAACCAATGTTAAGTCACTGTGTCCCTGAATTTAATTAATTATTTAAAAAAATAATTTGCTCCTTAATGGGAAACCAACACTTTCTCCCTACTCTTCTTGCCCCTAAATCCATTTGCGGCTGTAGATACTGATTTCTGACAGGATAAAACCCAATTATTAACTTGCCATGAATTCACAAGCCCCCTCTTAAAGTTTGTACTCAGCCAATCCCATTGTTTTAATACTCTGAGTCTGTTAAAACAAGCAGAAAGCTTTCACCATTCCAATTAAACTAACCTGACCAATTTAGGGCTTACAGACACACATTGGCTCCACAAATCACGCTTTTTATTCCTATGGGTCTTGACTGAGCTTATTGACTCAGCTTAGGTTTGTGAGAAGAGCTGTCTATCAGCAGGCTCCTCTTTAAACTCGTTTGTCTCTTGGGAGATTTTATCTCAGGAGCCTTCATATACATAATTACTTATTTTCTTTTCTAAAACACAAAACATAGTAGTCCTTGTTTTTTACTTGTAATACAATATGTCATTACCCTAGGTTTTGCAGTGAGAGATCTTTAACTAGTAACTATATCTCTGTACTTCCTACAATTAGTGACATAAACATTCCTGAACTAGTAAGGAACAGTTGTTTAAAAGATATAATTTTCTTCGCTGTTTCTCTGTCCTTGGTTACAAAAGATAATGGCTACAGTAACTGCGACTTATGTACTTGAACAGGTCACTGGTGAATTTAAATTGAGGACAATATTGGACCTAAGAGGGCGCTTCCTGAACAGTCAATGAAATAATAGTTCCTTTTGTTGTTGTATCAGGCTCATTAGGATTGAGAAACCAATTACATTTTCCAGGAATTAGGTGTAAAATAATAGGAAACAGAGTTTCTCTCTTACTCTTCCAGGATACTTAGATCATTTTTCATTAAGAAGTAGTTTGTGGTTTGAAGTAACATTTTTTCCAAGCAATCATGAGAGCTGCTTATGCATAAGCAAGAAAATGACTTTCTTGTTATATACATGCAATTTCATGAAAATTGGGCAATCTTTTAAAAGTATTGAACTCTAATATAGTAGATGATTTTAAAAGTGCACGTAGGTCACTGTCTCTCAGCCCCTAGAACTTTTATCACCTACAGTGAGTAAAACCAGGCAGGTGGGAGTTCTATCTCACATTCAGAAATCTCAGAGGATCCTGCACTCTGCCTGTGTAGTCCCACCCGATGCCTGACAACCCTCTCCGGTTTCGTCAGAGTGGAATCAGAGAGCAGTTCACCAACATGACACCGTCATGAATCTCTACACCTCAGAGAGTTAACGGAGACCTTTATCTTACCCAACTTTAAAAACAACAACTTGTTTTGTTTTGTTTTTTTTACTTCTTTAAGTTACATCTTTTTAAGGAAATTCTTTTAATCAAAATAATGACTTTCTTTAAGTTTTCCACAATCTTTGTGAGTTTACCTATTTTATAATTGCCTGTGCTACTTCTCAACCTTTTTGAAAGTATTTGTTATATTTTATCATTTTCTTACCTCTAAATTACAAAACCTCCTACATCAAAGCCTAAAAATTGCTTTCCTAGCCTCCTGTTCAGCTAGGGCACAGGCATGCGACCCAGAAACCACCAATCAAACTCGCTGATGTGAACTTTGGACTCGTAAGCGAGAAAAGTGTGGGCTCAGACACCATGCACGTTTCAGGTAAGAAGGTGGTGAAGCTCCATGTGTTTGGAGGTGTCAGCGACTACCAGGGGCCTTTCCTGAAACAAAAACTGGCACACGGGCAAGGAAAGCAAGGAAAATGTGATACTTCCCTTACACACCTCTTCTATAGCCTGATCCTGCTAGAGGCCTAATAAGAAATTCATCATTTAGCCCCTAAACAGTCTCTGAGCTATGTAATATATTTTTATAATCACTTTTCCATGAAAATGAAACAGGCATCTCCTGCAATCTGTAAGTAAGAACCCAGACTAATAGCACATGTAATTTTGTTTCAGATATTTTATATCTCTATATTTCTAAACACAATTCATACTGCTAGCCCTGGCAGGGTGGCTCAGTTGGAGTGTCATCCAGTACACCAAAAGGTTGCAGGTTTGCTTCCGGGTCAGGGCACATGCCTGGGTTGAAGGTTCCATCCCTGGTCCAGGCCCGTACGGGAGGCAACTAATCATATCGATGCCTCTAACACATCGATGGTTCTCTCGCTCTCTCTGCCTAAAACCAATAAACATATTCTCAGGCAAAGATTAAAATTCAAACTGCTAATATTTCCCAAATTCTGGCCTCAAAATTCCAGTTAAATGATTGATCTCTATGCTCTTCTATAGCAATTATACATGACAGCCAAATTGTTCTATTCACAATTCAGATCACATATGATCTTGAGGTACAGAAGATTATCTAATTTATTCCCATAGACTACTTCTTCCCTACTTACAACAAAACACAGTCAGATGCTCTGTAAATATTTCACACAAGATAAATTAGATAACCGCTCACCCTTCGTGAGGCCCGGCTGCAGGATTAGCTTGCAGAATATGCTTGCACAACACACCTTTGTTCAGCTCTCCGCAAGGGAGCTGCACAAACAATAGCTAGTGTATTACTTCAGTTACATGCTACTCATTTTTGCTCATTTGTAGCCAGAAAATAATTAGAATAACAGAATTTGGCCTATAATGACTCCAAAATCCTTACCAGTCAATATATATTTATTACAATTTGTCAACATTATCCATCTCAACCAATCTCTGTGGCTTACCATAGCAAATGTTTATTTCTCAATCACATATTATCCGCTGTAGGTGGCCAGAGTTTTCCTCCATTTGGTGAATAGAGATCAATGATGCCTCTAGTTTGTGATGCTTTATTTTAACTCTTGGTCCTCGAGGCAGGGGGGTGTAGGCATAGAGGACATGTAGAACCTTTAAGCTGCTTTGGGCCAGGAGCCGTACGTGTCACTTGTATTCATAGTCCATTGGCCATAACTGGGCAGATGGCTCTAACCTAACATAGTAAGAGGATAAGAAGCATACAGGAAAATGTGGGATATTTGATGGACACTATTAATTTATTCCACACAATCTGAAAGGAATCTGCTGAATTTTAAGCCTGTTTATCATTTGAATAATGCTACAAACTAAATGTATTTTCCATTATTTTTCAGAAAGACTAGTGTCGTTTCCTCTTTTATTTCCCTACTTTTGCCATAAACGAATCATACCTCTTTTTACTTTATTTCATATGTTACTCTTACCTGCCATGAATTTCTAATCCAAAATTACCTGCCTTCCATTCATGGTTTATTTAGTTCAAAAATGCACTTAAGCCCCAAGTCAACACCCTTGCGTTTGCAAGGTGTCCCAGACCATTTGGAACTTGTTCTTGCCCCTTTGCCAGTCTCTGTGGCACTTCAGCTGCAAGACTTAAAACCACAATTTCTTACCTTTATGTACAGGATGTTTTGTTAGTCCCAAGAGATACAGCTATGGTCAAAAATGGTGCTATGTGGATGGTGAATTATGTAAGAAGACCGAATACGTGACAGCAGCAGCAGTTACTTTGGGTAATAAGGAGATAGACTCAAAACGGTAAATAACTTGGCTACATTAGGTAATATTACAAAATGGGCAAAGCGGGCAGACATAAGATCGACCTATTAATTTTGTTAATTGTGAACTGATACTGGAAGGAGACTAGACCTGCTGACGCAAGCACGCTGCCAGGCGTTCCCAAACCCTCAGTTAAACCTGCTTAGGAGCAGGCAGAGCTGAGCAAATGCAAACACTCCCTCCATTCAGGGACAGCCGCGGTTGCCAGCCGGAGGAGGAGAAGTGTGAGATGAGAGGTAGTTGCTCCTAAAGAGAGAAAAACGATAACAGAATGGAGCCACGCCGTTTCATTTTTTTCTCTCTATACCAATCAATCAGGCAAATCAATTTTCCTCTCGTGGTGAGGATTCAGTAAAGGGTTATGGAGAAAAGAGATGAAAGTCACCTCCAAAACCTTTTATTCCAGGGGAGAAGACTTTTTTCCTTCCAGAGAAACACAACGGTGAGGAATGAACATTTCCCCTTTCAACTATTTCAAGTCCTTGAATGGATGGCCTCACAAAAGGGAGTTTCTCTCTTTTGTGGAGTTTTGAAAGTGGAGTTTCTCTAAGAAGAAAGGTTGGAAGAGCCCTGACAAAGTGGCTCAGTTGGTTGGAGAGTCATCCCCTACCCCAAAAGGTTTTGGGTTTGATTCCAGGTCAGGGCACACACTTTGGATGTGGGTTTGATTTCTAGTCTGGGTGCATGGGGGGGGGGGGGGCAACCAATTAATGTGTCAGTATTTTTCTCTCTGTCTCTCCCTCAATTCTCTCCCTCTCTAAAATCAATAAACGTATCCTCAGATAAGGATTAAAAAAATGTTGGAGGGAAACGTGTTACTTGATCATTGGTATAGGTGAAGGTGAGGGTTTACTCTATGCTTGAGCAGCAAAATTGTTGTAATATTTTCTCCAGGATGGTAGGTGCTTTGTTAAAACATACATATATCCCCCTAGGACGAAGAATGAAAAGTTGCATGTACAGGGCATTCAGTAAATAGATTTTGAATGAGAAGAGGCGACAAGCAATTTGTGAAGGTTTTTAATTTGAGATGTAAGAATTAGAATTTTATTTCATAGTCGTGTGTGCAGATTTTCAAGCAGGGGTTAATAGGGACAACATATCATTGCGGGAAGATTAATCAAACAATGCTTTATGCAATGAATTGCATGTCCAAGGGTCTTGAAGGAGGGAATTCAATTAGCAGATAATTGCAATAGCCTCGGGATGATCTGATGGTGGCTTTGATTAAAGCGGGAGAGGCGGGTCTGGGGGAGAACATGGGCAGTTATGTAAAATCCCATGGAGGAGAGCTGGCAGGACTTGATAAATGACTAGAATGGGGAGTTGTGGGGGCAATGATGATCAACTGACTCACCATTAATTGAGCACTTATCATGATGTAGGGCTCTTAGAGGAGGGAATTCAAATGTGCAGCATAGTTATCATTTTTTTAGTGGAAATATGCTGGTTGTAGGGAAAAGCTCACAGAAAACAAATGAAGATGTCAGGCATGGATTCTGGAGGTAACTGGAATGTCTGTGCAGGGATGGTAGCTGGATATGTGGAGACCAATGCAGGCCAAACATACTTTGTATTAAGAGATGAAGAAATCAAAATAAATTATTGAAGATCAGTTAGGAGTGAGATGGACTCAGATTGCTGTGTTGTTTTTAGTCTTATGATCTGTTCTGAAAACATGTATCGACAAGAAATATGTGTCAATTTTATCTTTAGATTTATTTCAATCACTGTAAAATTCTTTATAAATGTTAATACAAAATAATGATATTAATAAATACATGACCCTTTTGTAACATAACTATTATATGTATGTTTTAAGTCCAGAATAACAACAGCTAAGCAAGTATGAATACAGAATATGAAAATTATAAATTTTAAAGAAAAATAATTCTGTAAATTGTATTAAAACAAGCTCAAGCTGGGTTGAGCATAAAGGAATGAGATGTACTGACAGCAACAGGAAATTAGAGTTTTAAAAACAATTGAGCCGGGCTGATGTCGCTCAGTTGGCTGGAGCATCCTCCGTGCACTGGGGTTGGGAGGGGCGGGGGGCGTTGCAGGTTTGATTCCTAGACCACGTGCCTAGTTTGCAGGATCAGTTCTTGCAAGATCCTTAATTTTTGTAACTTTTATTGTTCAAGTACAGTCTGCTGGTTAATAAAAGAAAACAGTGGTTAGGGTATATAAATAAGGGATTATTGTTTAGCATTACTTATTGTATGTATGCCAACCAGTGTTTTCTCTCTCATTTCTCCTCTCTCGAGTATGTATATGTATTCAACACTGTGTGTGTGTGTGTGTGTGTGTATATATATATATAGAGAGAGAGAGAGGGATACAGATAGGTAGATGTTAGGCAGTCTGGCACGTATAATGCTCTTTTTATTGCAAAATATTTTACTATGAAATCATAAGCATGTAATTTTGTTAATATAATATCACACTCAAGCACACCATTGGCATTTGAGGTGAAATGTTCAAATTAAAACTATAAATTATTGCACTCATATTATTACCCTACCAACCACACTCAAGCCAGTGTTACTTCTGCCAGACTATATACATATATCAGAAGGTATCCAGCCATGTAATATGAAAATAGAGACATCTATTGAAGAAGGTACAAGATACAGGACATTGCACATAGGACAATGACACCTCAGTCCACTTCAAAGCAGGCACGTTGGGACCTCACACAGTTCTCCCAATCACCATCAGCTGCCTGTTGTATTTTCTATTTGATTATCCTTGACAGTCTGAAATCTCTTTTCTTTCAAAAATCATTTTAGTTTTGGGAAAAGCCAGAAGTTGCAGGGTGCCAAATCTGGGCTGTAGAGGAGCTGAGTCACCTGAGTGATTTGACGTTTTGCCAAAAAACTCTGCACAAGTTGCTATGCATGAGTGGGTGCCTCATTTTCATGAACCTGTCAATCATCAGTTGCTCATAGCTGTGGCCTTCTGAATCATCTGAATAGTTTCCACAGAGAATGATTAAGCTTAACTCAAACTCTGATTAAGATTAGTTGCTCTACTCACTCAGTCATTCTGAATGTGACGGCCACACAGTACACGTGCTCACTGAACGGTGTCTACCACTCCCGCTGACCAGTAGAGTGAAGTCATCATTGTTCACAGATGCGCATTCCAGCTCACTCTCCTTGGCTGCTGGGTTATATCAATGTTGCACAAACCATTCTGGTTATACTTTTTCCAGACAGATCTCATACATATTTGTATAAATATGTAAATATATTGTTATAGATATAAAGTTGAATGCTTGCTCAAATTGATTTCTATGCTCAAAAATCATAAAGACATAAAAATGAAAGTAAATATTTTATCCTATTTAATTGTATATATAATGATACATAGATTTGCTAATGCAATTTGATAGCACTTAATGTGTGTAAAACTGGAAGCTTCATAATGACAAGATCAAATGTGTTTTGGATTTAGAAACACAATATTTTTTTAAAGATTTTATTTATTTATTTTTAGAGAGAGAGGAAGGGAGAAAGGAAGAGAAACATCCATGTGTGGTTGCCTCTCGTGTGCCTCTACTGGGGACCTGGCCCATAACCCAGGCGTGTGCCCTGACTGGGAATCAAACCTGTGACCCTTTGGTTCACAGGCCACTCAATCCACACCAGCCAGGGCAATGTTTTAAATACAACCAGAGTACTTTCATTTTCTTTTTATTTTTTTAATTTAAAAACTAAATGAAGAGGTTTTTGCAGTTCAATCTGTAACTTAGCAGTGTGCCAGCTTTGGCCCTGAGTTTCAGCTCAGGTCTTTTGCACGGGTAAGTGTGGCTGGTACAGAGACGCTTCATGAGCTTCTTCTTAAATAATTACTGATTGCATGTAATGAGAAAGTGATCTGCGCCTTCAATTTCCTCTTGTTTTATAATTATTTGTTGAACAAAATACAATAAGTAATGCTAAACAATAATCCCTTATTTATATACCCTAACCACTGTTTTCTTTTATTAACCAGCAGACTGTACTTGAACAATAAAAGTTACAAAAATTAAAAAAGCAAACCAGCAGAATCTGAGAATCTTCAGAAGTAGTAACTGATATTCTCTCATTTTTCATTACTAAAAATTATCGTCCACATTTAAATATAACAGTCCTAGGTATCAACTGATACTTAGCCATCTAATGAGTAGAAATATACAAATAATAATCAAGATAGACAAAAGAACAGTTTTTTAATTAAAAAGTTATATAAGAAAACAGTTGCAATATTAATTAGTGCTTCATTTGAGTATATCTTTAAAGGTTGTCTTTTGATTAGGCAGATCAATTTGCCTATGAGCCTACATTTCTTTGAAGTCTGTAACAGAAATCATTTTATGTTTTAAACAGGATGGCGCTGAAAGTAATCGTTTCACTCTTTAGAGTGAATTTTCTGTTTGGACCACCTCATCTTTCTTTGAGTGACAATAAGACAGGGTGCTTTCCCTGAGGTTGACTGCAATTTTGAATCTACTGTGATGTCTCACATGAAGCATGGCCAAGACAGGAAAGGAGAGACTCAGCACGTTCAGAGTCAAGCAGCTCTGAATGTGTATGCCCTTGGCTTCTTGCACACACCACACATAAGGCCAAAAGTGTGTTGACAGCTGCTTGCTTCAGGCAACAGCCAACAGACTCCAACTACATCTGGGTTGCAGTGTATCTTCAGTGCAGAACTGAGTTTAGGGACAGTCAGTGAAGGATGCATTCGCTCCTCCCCTTTGTGACCCGAAGCACACACGTGCACACTATCTCCATGGCTGAAGGTAGGGAAATAGGATATTTCTTTTAATTTTAAAATTAAACTGAATTAAATATAAATGTTTTAATTTTAAACAAGCGTATGATCAGATTTCTAATTATTTATCCTAGACAATAGTAGTGCCTTATTTCATTATTGTAACTTTAATTATTCTATGGCTATGTATATGAACAAATATAAAACATTGATTACAAAATCAACAATATATATTGATCAAAAGTAAAACCTTGAAGAGAAATGAATTAATTATAATCAGTTCTTGCAATCAGTTCTACAGCTTCTGCATCGATTATTTCCAGGTGCCCCTGGGCTGTTCCTAGAGAAACTGTAGAAGGCGTATCCTTTGAGATGTTCTTCACCGCTGCTCTGAGCACATGTGGAACTGTGCGTCTCGACTACTCAGAATTCTTCCCCTTTCCTTCTATGTCTTTTAAGGATCTTATTCTACCATATGTAATGATACAAAATAATTAGATTATTAATTTTACATCCTAGTACTACTAAATTTCCAGAAAACCAGCTAAGAGACATCAAAGTCATCTTTAACTTCTCCCACTCCTGTTCCTCGACACTCTGCCCAGTTTCCCAATCTACCACTGAGGCGTCTCAGATATCTGTCAAGTCACTTTTTATTGTCCCTCTTACCCATCCCTGATGTTAGTGCACTCATCCAGGCTGCATTGCTTTCACTTGAATGACTGTGTTTATTTCCTAACTAGTTACTCAGCCACAATCTCTCCTATGTTAGCTGCCAGAGTTCTTGCTCCACAACACTGCTTTGGTGCTAGGTTATGTTATTGTCTGCTCAAAAACCTTTTCAGTTGCCTAGCAAATTAAAAATACTTACAACTGAGGCAGATAAATATGTTCTTTCTTCTCATGGAACTATCATTTATCTGATGAGAGAGTTTTATAAAAATGAGTCATAATGGACATATTTGAAATGTACTGAATGTCCCCCTCCCCTCCCCAGGGATGTTAAGGAATGCTATTTGATAGAAAAGGTGATACTTGATCTTGGCTTTAAAGAATGAGTAGCAGTTCAGCAGATGAAATTGGAAAATCAGGAGAGCAGAAGGATATTACAGCTATGGAGGAATTATATGCACAAAGGCAAAATTATTTCAAAACATAGTATCTGTTTGGGAAATAATATGTACACTGGTATACGTAGAGCAATGTTTTCCAAA
>PVJI01023109.1:0-24135 GCA_004026765.1 Micronycteris hirsuta
GTGGACTCGCCTGCATCCCTGAGCCTCCCTTGGCTCCCGGGAGGTGCCCTGGGGCTGCATCACGGGGAGCGTGCCAGGCGGAGGCTGAGCCTGCGGGCTGTAGATCCCAGCCCTGCCCCGGCCAAAACAACTCTGTCTTAAATGAGGTGTTTTTAGGGGATTTAATTTAGGAGCCCCCCCCCCCCCCCACCCCAGGGAAATACACTTTGCCACTTGAAAAGAAAGCAAAATGAGAAGAAAGCCCTTGAAATTCTGACAAGTTGCACTGTCTCTCTTTTCTCTTTCCTGACGTCATCAGCGGCTTTCTGGGCAATAACCTTTAGGGGTGCAACCCTTCTGCAGTCACGGGGACACTCTGCTGCTGTGATCTGGAAATGGTAGAGGGGAGCTTGGAGCAGAACCTCTGGGAAGATGGGAGTTTGAAGAACCAGCGTTTCAGATGAAATCCCACCACCCCTGCCCTTGACTGTCTATGATAGATTCTTATCTCCTCTCATGACCTTCTGCAAACACTCCCGTCCTTTGCTGGCATCTCCTGTTTATCGATGGCCCATGGCAAAGCGTGGATAGAAAGAGTGTAGGGAGGGGTGGGGCATAATTATTAAATACTGGGGCTGGGGAAAAGTGGGCAGGCAGGAAAATTATTTTAAGAGGGTAAGGGGAAAAGGGAGATAGGGTAGTGACAAAAGGAAAATCTGTACCCGCAGTAGAGTGCTATAATTTCCCCCAGGTATTGCCATAGAAATCACGCCGCAGACTCTACGCCGTGCATAAATTTGAAGAGAACAATTTACCTGCATTGTTCACTGTGTGTCATCAGCTTCCCCTTCCTCATGGATCCATCAGCAAGACTCATTTCAAAATGATCATCTGCTTCTGTAGGGTATTCATTTTTCTCACTGATTTGGCTGCCCAAATGTCCCCTTTTCAAGCCATGGACATCATTAAGCGTCCTTCTGATTTTACACCGCTGATCATTTTCAGAACTCCTTTCTTTCATTACTTTGCATTCAGAATTTCAAGCCTAAATCAATAGCCTTGACATAAAGGCAGGTCCCTGCTTTCTCTGTTTGGCATGAGCAATTACATTCCTGAGTCAGTAATTTCTTTTTCTCCCCAGAAGTCCAGGGTGGAAAATAGCATGCTTAATAAATCTTAATTTGTTAGAGGGAATGATGAAGATAAAAACTGGTGATGGGAATCCCCATCCTATCTGAGCCTCCTGTCCACCCCTAGCCTTAGCCTTTTACATGGTTTTTGGTGTCTTTCTCGCATTTTCTTCTCCTCCAAAGAAGGGGACCTTGTGCCTGGGACCAGTGTACCAGGCTGTGAGATCCGTTCCTAGCTCTGCTGCACGCTTGTTGCTTGGCCCTTAAAAAGTTACTCATCTCTCTGTTTTCTTTCCTCTAAAATAGAAACTCCCTGAGTCTTTAAGGAGTACTTTGATCGATGAAGCCGCTCTCGTCTGATTCCTTCTGTTTCGAGCCTGGCTTCCTCTCACCAAGTCTGCGGGCCAGCTCCAGTGAGACCAAGCCCATGGCGCGGTGGCCCTTGAAGGAAACTGGGAAGAGAGGTGAAATGCCACCGCTGAGTCCATTCATGGGACCGTGCTGGGCGGTGAGACACCCCAGGTGCTCTCGGAGCTGCGTGTGTCTGAATCCTCATCAGCCTAAGTCAAGGGGTGGGGTCTTCTTTTTCCTTCCTCTCCATGGCCTTGGCCCTCCTGCACTTTGGAGGACAGAATGTGCGTACTTCCCAGGTTACATGTGGAGCCTAAGGTGACTAGAGGTTCGTGTCTGATCTTTTATTCTACGTGTATGAAACAGGGCAGTGTGGACCTGTTCTCACCCTGGCCGGGTAGCTCAGGTGGTTAAAGCGTTATCCCAAAACACTGAAGTTGTCATTCGATCCCGGTCAGGGTGCACAAAGAATCAACTGACGAAAGCATCATTCCGTGGAACAACAAAGCAACGTTTCTGTCTGTCTCTCCCTTCCTTCCTCTCTCTCTGAAATCAGTCAGTAAATAAGACATATACAAATGTATATAATTACTTTTTAAAAAACCTGGCTGTTCTCATTTCTCCTCAAGTAATCCTCAACATCCCAGATGCCTTCTTGACAGAGCGTTGCTGCCCCGTCCTTGCTGGCAAAGTCCTCAGGCCATCTGCCTTTTCTTCTCTCCTTGGAAAGCGGAAGCGGCCTGAGGGTCGGTGGGGAAACTTGCTGGTCGGGCTGAGTTAGTGGCTGCTGCGTGAGAGTGCCCGACTTGGGTGGAGGGTGGTCTGGGGCTTCTGAAGCCTCTCTCACTTTTATAGTTATTATAAAATATGTGTTCAAAAGTGTTTATAGATAGATAAATATAAAGTTTAAAAACAGTAGTAAAAAGAACACCCATGTACCCTCCACCAAGCTTAAAAAAGGGAATATTATATAGTACTCTGAAACCCCGTTCACAGTGCCCCTTCCTGCCTCTACCCCCTCAGAGTAACCTCTATTCTGAACTTAGTGTCTACAACCCCTTGATATAAGTGTAGTTTTTGCCACCTATTATACATTTAAATATTATTTAGTTTTGCCTCATTTCAAACTTTCTGTATGCATTTTTCTGCAACTTGCTTATTTCACAGGTATTTTTAAAAAGATTTATTTCTGTTGATTTAGTAATTCAGTCATTTTTTATGGGGATTTATATTCCTTCTAATTTTATCTCCTGGGTATCTTTGTGTTGTGGCTTTAAGGGACCGTCTCCCAGAAAGTATTTGGATTTTATTTTTCTGGATAGCTGGGATATGGTAGGTAAGGAATGAGGGTCTCTTATAAGTAAATTTTTGGGGAGCTTTTTGGACGCACCAGTGGTGTAAATTCTGGCTTCAACCCCTAAAGTAAGACGAGACTTTCTTCATTTCATCCACTCTACCTGGAAGCAAGTCTGAGACAGGTGTGTCTATCAGTAGTTTCCTTCTGTGGGGCAGGCATTTTTTCTAGATCACCCATTGAGGGTGTAGAACTTTGGAGAATCCTGTGTTGTGTTGAATCTCTTATTTAGATGTGTACATTTCTAAAAATATTAGGTGGAAAGCCTGGTCTTTATTGAGTTGGCCAAAAAGTTCATTTAGTTATTTCTGTACTATGGCTCCAGCAACGCTCAGTTGTCTTTAACTTCATTTGGGACAATTTTGTTGGATGGCACCGTGACAGCTGTCATATCAGCGTGCATTTAAAAAAATCAAAATTGGTGAATATTTGTGCAGCCATTTTACTATTGAAGATGGAAGAAAATAGGCAACATTTTGAGTGTGTTATACTTTATTATTTCAAGAAAGGTAAAAACGCAACTGAAATGCACAAAAAGATTTGTGCAGTGTATGGAGAAGGTGCTGTGACTGATCAAACATGTCAAAAGTGTTTTGCGGAGTTTCTTGGCACAATTGACATTTTGGCCAAATAATCCTTTGCTCCAGGGCTGTCTTATGCATTGGAAGATGTTTAGCAGCACCCCTGGCCTCTACCCGCTAGAAGCCAATGGTGGAGATAGCTCACATACTCAAAATGTCCAGATCAATAATGTTATTGGTGAAAGTGAAGCATGTCTTTTATGGAAAAACTAAAGAGACTTTCGGCCAATCCAGCAGCAATGAAACAGCACAATAGACACTGGTTACCTGTTGTCACGACGGTGCCTCCTAACGGGCCACTGCAGAACGCAGTGCCTGCAATGACTGTCCCTGATTCTGGCTCCTTTGTCTGGGACTCAGCTGAGGTCTGCCACTCCGGGCTGGTCTCAGCTCAGCTGGGTGCCCCTCTGTGGGCTGGGTCCGGTCCATTCCACATGTCTCCCAAGTTATTGGGATTTGGCTCTGTGTTCAAGGCCGACTCAGAGATTATTCTGCCTTGCTTTTTGGTGGACCTACACTCTTAGCGCAGTGCAGAGAGATCCCACTATTATGAAGAGCCTCGATCTGAGGCTCTCTGAACGTCTGTCTCTTCACCTAAACATGCCCATGGGAGTGCGAGGAATTCCCTACCTTCATGAAATGAAGGAATTTTGTTGAAAAGTAGCTGCCCCTCCCCATCTCCCCATCTTTACTTTTCCCACCAGCTTCTGGGGTTTGATAGTTATCTTTCGAACTTCCCAATCATGCTATTAGAGGTTTTACAAAGAAATAAAAGGAATGCTAAGAGAAGGAAACAGCTAGAGATTCCACCGACAAAGTCAATTTCCATGTCCCAAATTATTTTCTTTCACTGCACCATCCCTCCCCTACTCTGTTTTAGCACTGAGCATTATTCCTGGGAAGAACTTTTGTATATTCTAGGAGTCCATCTGCTCTTACTACTTATCTCTCACCTGAAGCCATAATGTTCCATTCTGAGCATCATAATCATTTTCACAGCCACTAAATGTGATTTCACACACAGAACATTATGACTTCTATGGAGCAGTGTGAAATGATTAACCCCTTAGGACAGGGACCCCATTTCACACCAATCTCCTTAGCAACCAACAGAAGACCGGAAAATGGGCAGCATAAATGGATTCAGGATAATGTGGCTTCCAATTTAATAATCTGTCCTAAATGTCTCCAGAATATAATCTCAACCAGCAATTACAGCTGACGCCAAAGAAGGGTGAGCAAATTTCCCGAGAACACAGCACTCCTGGGGGAAGCACGCAGGGATGTGTACCCTAAAGAATGAGGGCTGGGTCCGTCCGAGGTGAAGTCTTGCCCTCCAGTGTGGACCACTGGGCCAGGGCATCCCCTAGACAGGAGGCCCGTGAAGATAGATGCCAGGGTTCTGAAGAGATTAAGTAACGAGTCGATGCCAACTTGTGCCCAGTGTCCTGGTGTTTTGAGGAGGAAGAACTATATAACCTGTAGAACTAGATCTGCGAATTCACACCTACAACCTCCCAATAATTAACAGCAACAAGAATAACCCAAAAGTCTTGATTTCTCACCCAAATGCCTGTAACCTCCTTAATAATTGATACCTTGTTTTCTGTTGTTATTTCAAGAAGGGAGTATCTATTGGCAAGAAGAGAGTTAATCCAAACAGTGCAACTGTTTTTTCGTGCCTGCTGTGTATATGACACAGTCACCTAGAATAATGACTGCCATTGTATTTGGTGACGTCTGGGATTTGGGTGACCTTTTTATACGTGATTTACATATAAGAGAAAGCTGTTAGATTAAAATGCTTCCCTCTTAATCATCAGTAATTTTGGAATCCTCACCGCAATTGATTGATCAAGCCAGGCAACCTTCTTCATGAAGTGCAGTGAACTTGAATTTTGTTTAATCATAGATCTGGCTATAGAGTAGGATTGGAAAGCCTCTTCTGTCCCTTGAATAGAAGACTCATCGAAAAAATCCAGACATGGTAGAACCCTGCTATTACCCTGTTCAATCATTATTATTGTGATTTTCTCCTCAGCAAGTGCACAGACTTGAAAAAAATCATCTAATAAACATTTATTAGTGGCTGCTTTATGCCTGATAGCAGAAAATTAGAAGGAACCAGATGCACCCACTTTAATTAATTGGTGTCATCAGCAGCGGTATGCAACCTCAAGGGTGGAAATTGCTAACCTAAATTGTGGCTTTGTGGCTCAAATGGATTTTTGTAGTCTCAAAGTCTATTTCCCCTGCTCGAGTAACTATGTAGTTAGAGCTTGGATTTTCCTTTTCCATCTTTGTGAAATTTTTTTCATTTTCTCTTTTTGGAGGTTGGGAGGGTGTTCAATTAAAATTATTTTTATGGGATGATAGGTTCCAAATTGGCAATTATTCTGCAGGAGAGTTGGGAGTTTATTCTCTGAGTTTTCTCAGTTCATTCAAAAGGCTAACAATGAGAGGAGCAGCGCGAGGAGTTGATACGACAGACATACTCTCCTTTCAACAAGTAATCTAGATTGGACACGCAAGTAGCTGCCCTCCCCCTAGAAACACCTCTTCCATTTTCCTGGCTAAATTTACTCAAAATGACACTAAAAATGACGTCTCTACTTAGATATCATTTTCTCTGGGAAGCCTCCCTTTCTCCTCGGTCCCACTTCCAACTCTGTTAGGCTTCCTTACCCCGTCTTAGTACTTGCTGCATTATGTTTTGCAATTGTCTCTTTATTTTTTTAATTTATATTCTCTTTTGCTTGGGACACAGGACTTGCGTCTTTTCACTTTTATATCTTTAGCATCTAATGCAGAGCCTGGCATTTGGTAGGTGCTCGATACAACCCGTACTGAATGAATTAATGAGTGAGTGAATGAGTGAATGAATGAATGGAAGCAGAGTCTATCTCACTGAGGGGGTGGGCTTTGCTATAATTCATTCATTTCTGCATCCCTAGTGCCTACTTGGTGTATTTGTTACCTATGGCTGTGCAACAAACCACTTCCAAACTTAGAGACTTAAAGTAACAGCCCTTTGTTCAGCCGGGAGCCTGCAGGCTGGCTGTGTGGGCTGGGCTCCACTGGGAGGTTCTTCTGGTGTCCGCTGGGCTCCCTCCTGTGTCTGCAGGCAGCTTCCAGGCCAGGTGGGGGCCTGTGATCTTTTATCTGGGAAAGTGTAGCGGGGCTTGTTCAAGAGGCAGCTGGGCAGGGTTCCTGGAGAGTGATCAGAGGTGTGCGGGGCCCTTGGGGCCAAAGCTTAGCCCTGGCACAGCACCGCTGCTGCCCTGTTCCATGGCCAAGGAGACGGTGAGGCCAGTCTGGATTTCAGGGGAGGGACAATAGGCTCCCCCTGTTATTGGGAGGAGATGCAAAGTCACATCATAGAGAGGCAGGGACACAGGGAAGAGAATCATTGAGGACTGTTTTTTGTCAACAATCTACCACACTTGGCAGAGAGTAAATGCAAAAAAAAAAAAAGTTGAATGAAATCTGAGATGTATTATATTCAGCCAAAATTGGGGAAAATCGTTCAAAGAAGATCAAGTTTCTCTTTGGTTCCATTCCGCATTCCTTTATCCTCTTCCTGCATTCCTGGTGGCTCTGTTCCCAAGTCCTCGGGCCTCTGTGCTGCGCTGGCCATGTCCAAGTCCTGTTCAGCTGATGAGTACTTTTTCGGCATCTGCTACATTACTGAGCACCTGGTATGAGCCAGGCCGTATGCCAGGTGAAGCACAGTTCTTGTCGTGGTAACAATATTTGTGGAGAAATGACCAGTGTGATTAGTGATGAAGACACATCAGATGGAGAGCAGATAACACCTGTTCTGTTGCGGATGTGATGTTTGACCTGAGACTCAGTGCACATGGCCAACCCCCCAGCACATGTGAAACAGAGCAGGTGATGAGGAGCGCTCTCTGGGAGCCATGCAGCACGTGGGGAAAGGCACGGAGGAGGAGGAGGAGAGGAGCTGGGGGAGCAGATTGGCTGGAACCCAGGGGGTGAGGGACAGAGTGTGTGCAAGACCAGGTCTCCCAGGGCTAGGCCAGCCTGGAAATCTCTCGCCTAGGAGGAATGAAAAGCTGTCCAAGGCTTTTAAACAGGAGAGAGATAAGACCCAATTCACTTTTAAAACACCTTCCTGGGCTGCCTAGAGAATAGATTAGAGCTGTGCGAGACTGGATATGTAACCCATTCCCTTCTCCACCATCAAAGCACCACCCCCAACAAGATGTTAGGAAGACAGCAGACCTACTAAATTGAATTCGCGCTAAAGTTACTAATAACCTTGTTAGTAGAATACTTGTTCAAACAGATCTATAACGTGCACTTTAGAGTCCTTCTGAACCCGGTGTTTGACAGTGACGTCTCAGTCTTGGGTGCACAGAGTGGTAGGTACTTGGAGGCCGAGGGCCCGGGAGTGTGGGAGCAGTCGCTGGCCACGCCCAGGGCCTCCCCATCCTTTCTGCCCTGACTGCCTTACAGGGCAGGGGCCCAGAGGCTCCACTCTCTGCGGAAATCCTCCCGGAGACCGGAAGTGGCTGATCTTGGTGCGGTAATGCCTGGTGTTGGCTCTCCTTCCAGCCACTTTTTTAACCTGATCATTGGGCGTCATTTTAAAAACTTAGCAGCTTGTCAAAATCTTTTACTACCTTAGGGTGCCTGGTTTTCAGGGTGGAGCAGAAGCCCTTCTTTTGGCTTTGCTTCATGGGAGCATCGTGAAGCACCACTTCCCAAGCTTCCTGGCATTCTGGGGATGACTGACAGGTCTTGGTCGATGGAGTGAACCAGACATGTGTCTGCAGCAAATTTCCCTTTCCAACCCCGCTCGGTTCTCAGCGGGTCCCAGAAGCATTGTGGTCACTGCCCAGCTTCTTCCTAAATAACATGCACAGCCCCATCCGGCCAGCAGGTCATTTACCAGGTGGCCTGACCGCCTCACCCTGCCTCTTGAATTTAGACATCCAGAGTTTTCTTTAAAACTCAGCTCCTGCTTATCAATCCTGTTCAATATTGGGTTACCTGCAGAATAGAGTCGTTACCTTTAATGTTTAATAACTGTGGCACAAAGCTAATATAATAAGATCCGAGAAATGTAATTTAGAGAGGCTTTCCACTCAAGCCTTCTGTGTGTGTGTTTTTAATCTTTCATAATCCTATCCCCAGGGCTAAGAAAACCTTGTTTCCTCTCTGTCTTCTGCTTGGGTTGTCCCTTTTATTTTGTTCTTGTTTCTGCGTGGTGACGTCCTCCTGATTGATCCCTGTTGGTGGTGCCTCACTCTGGAGAGTCGGAAGCAGAGGTGACCTTAGGGACTGAGGACTCCCTGAGCTGGGTCCCCGCTGTGGGGTGGGGTGAGGGGGTGGCTTGAGGAGGGTTACAGGGCTGGACTCTGCTCTCCATGCAGATGAACAGTGTGCCCAGGTCTCGTGGGTGATTTTACCAATTCCCTCAAGTCTGGGCGGCTTCAGGGTCTTTCCAGGTATAATGTAGCCTTATAGCAGATGGACGGCTCTTAGCACTGAAGAGATTCTTGGGGTAAAAGCCTGGCAGTAAAGAAGAAAGACTTCATTCTTCTTATTTTTCTGTATGGGAACATGCACCAAATTGAATGAGTCATTCTGATTTGTGTTCTTGGAAGAAGCCTCACTTTGAATTTGCAGGTTAAAACTCTCATTCCCCAGGAGCAGCGTCCCCTTGAGAAATAAGGCAGTTAGACTGTTTTGAGTTCTTCCTTTAAGGAATATAGACCACAATGGTGGCCCTGTTTTGCATCCTGAGGGGCTGTGGACAGGAAGTCTCTGGCAACGTTCATAAAACACGTGGAGTTTTGCAGAGAAAGGGACCATAGAAATGTAAGGCAGTGCCTCCCCCAGAGCCCCTGGGCTCCCATTTCACCCCGGGTCATAAAGGGAGAGGATCTGTGACAGTTCCCCTGCCTTCCCCTCCCCTTCCCTTCCTTCCCTCGCTTCCCACTCTGTTTTCAAGGAAGGACCCAAAGGATCTGAGCCCAGCTGTGCAGGAGAATTTCCTCAGCCGTTCATCTGTACAGGCTCCGTCTCAGATCTTTGCAGAAGAAGGGTAGCTCTCCTCTTGAAATTTTACAATTTTTCTTTTTCCTTTTTATGAATTGCTGTGTAAGTAGGGAGCTGACTCATCTCCTTAAGGAGTCAGAGTTAACAAGGCTCCCCTTGAACAACAAAAAACTGACTCAGGTGCACAGACAGCGTTTGCTTTTTCCTCCAAATTGGATTTCTCTTCCAGGACCGTTGTGCTGGAGAAAGGGAGGGGCATCTTGCCAGGGGTGCCGCTGAGGAAAAGGGTTGAGACCAGCTCTGAAAGGACCTGTTCAGAAGAGTCCAGGCTCGTTGTCTGCTCTGATGTTTTCTCAAATATCCTCGTCTCCGCCCACTCGTGGAGAAAGATTGCAGAGGGTTAGAGCCCAAAGTAGTATGTCTCCTCAATGAAGGCATAAATACAGTAACAAAGCGTAGACATATTAAAAACCTTTATTTGGAATGCAGAGAAATCTTCTGTTTTTCAAACACTAGATACAACTCCATATATTCAATGTTTATACAGACCATTGGCTGAACGTTTTCACTGAATGAATTAGACCCTTCAATTCAACAGATGGTCAATTCAGTCAGCTTCTTAATGGATGTTTAATGAAACTGAGCCGTCAGCTGCTTGAATCAACTGGTCACTTGTGTGATATAGACACAGGCCCAGAGAGATGTGTGTAAACTGGCCGGTGGTAAATGGCTATGGTCACACTTAAGGAAGCTGCAGAGAACTCTTAACCATGGAGCCGTAGCAATATCTCCTGAAATAATAAAACAAAATCACAATTTCCCCCTTGGGGTCTCATTCGATGTCACGTTAAGTGGTATTTTCAATTCATGTTGAAAAACACCTGAAAAAACAGCCATACATTTGGGTATACGGCAAGGCCTTTGAAGGAGGCAACGGGAACTCTCCAGAGGCTACCTGGACATTAGAGAGATGCTTCTACTTAGAGTTTTCTTAAGTCCTTTTTGGAAACATTACTTTTCCAGGGCTTGAACTGATTGAAAGAAAGATACCCATTAAGAATATTTAGAAAAATTCTCCCCCCTAGTTTTGAGTATACTGGGGACTTCTTTTGGACTTCATTCTGGGAATAGCTTTGCTTTGACTTGGTGGCTTTGCTGTGTAAGGAGGCCTGCATGAGTGGGGACCTGCTTTGGGAGTTTAGGTTTGCCTAGGACAGCTCTGGTTCAGACTTGACCTTGCAGCGACTTCTCTGCCTCTCATTACTGCTCCTTGTACCCCTTGCATCTAGCCTAATATTGGTCATGAGGTAGGTTGTTTGTTTGCCTGCGGTCAGTCTGATCAGTCTGCGTTTGGGTGTTTTTCAGCCTAAGGCACTTGAGCTTATTCCTTGAATTGGGCTCCATTTCCTGCTAGGACCTTTGGCTTTGGGGAAGAAAGTTTCGATGTTACAAAATTTGGTACGGGCTGGGAAACGTACCCTAAGGTCAGAGAACAAGGGGGGGGAGGTGTTAAACCTGGCATTCCCCATTTGGGAACAAGTGACTGGAATCCACGCTGCTGGCTGAAGTCTCTCCTCTCCGGAAGTCTAGGGGACATCCCTGCGTCGGAGTTCTGAAGTTCCATGATTTTGAGAGAGCACCAGGGACAAGCAGAGCGGTCAGAGGGGTGGGGTAATCTGCATGGGGGTGATAAGGGTCTCAACAAAGGTGCGGTTGGGAAGAGGATCAGGTCTGCGCAGGTGCACCAGGGCGAGAGTCCTGGGGCTTTAAAAAATGCTTTAGTTTTCAATTACAGTTTCTGTGCAGTTTTGCCATGTATTAGTTTCAGGTGTACAGCATAGCAGTGAGGAAATTATATAATTTACAAAGTGATTTCCTCCTGGTATTTCCAGTGCCCACCTGGCACCTCATATAGTCATTGCACTGTTGTTCACTCCGCTCCCTATGCTGAAGTTTACATCCCCACGACTATTCGGCAACTATCAATTTGTACTTCTTAATCCCCTCATCTCTTTCACCCAGTCCCCTAACCCTGCCCCGCCTCTCAACCATCAGAGATACAGGTGTTCTCTGTATCTGTGAGTCTGTTTCTGTTTTATTCTTTTATTTTGTTCATTAGACTCCACATAGAAGTGAAATCACGTGGTATCTGTCTTTCTCTGGCTGACTGATTTACTTAGCATAATGCCCTCTAGGTCCATCCACGTTGTCTTAAATGTTAAGATTTCATTCTTTTTATGGCTGAGTAATATTCCATTGTATGTATGCGTCGCTGCTATTTTATCCACTCATTGATGGTTGAGCACTTGGGTTGCTTCCATATCTTGGCTACTGTAAATAACAGTGCAAAGAACATAGGGTGCATATAGTCCTTCAAATTAGCATTCTGGGTTTCTTTGTAAGGGTACCGAGAGTGGAATTGCTGGGTCATGAGGCAGTTCTAAGATAAGTTTTCTGACTGAAGGTCCTTCCTTGTGGCATGTAGACTCAAGGTCCTCTCCCGGTCCCATTCGTTGATGCCGCGCCCATGACGTCGGGTTGGGGACGGAGTCCTCGCTCAGCAAAGTCGACCTGACTTCCCTGTCTAGTTGCTGGTTTTCACTAATCTTTCTCAGCTTTACGTTGCTGGCCCAGAATTCCATCCCCTCTCGCCCGTGAATTCACACTCATTGTGTTCCTAAAGGACCCAGTCACAGCTCAGCTCTCCCAAATTCTTTTTATGGCCCTGCCTCCCTACCATGTGGTTTTGTCCTTATTCCACATATACCTTGTAAGTGCTCTTAGTGATTTCATTTACTTTCTGGTTTCTTAACACACAGGGCTGTCCAACCTTTTGGCATCTCTGGGCCACGCTGGAAGAAGAAGAGTTGTCTTGGGCCATCGATTAAGCAAATACGCAAGCACTAATGAAAACAAAACAAAAAAATCTCAGAATGTTTTAAGTAAATTTATGGACCAGTCTATACTAATTTTTAGTTTTGGGGGTTTTGATTCTTAAAATAACTCCATGAGAGCAGTGATCATTATTTCCATTTTACAGACGATGAAATGAAGTTCAGAGAGGTCCAATGACTTAACCAAGGTTACACATTCAGGTGAGGGGCAGAGCGGGATTTGAACCCTTAAATCCTGACTCCATGTCCCGGTGTCTTCCAGGACTGCATCCTGATGCTTCGCTTGGCTTTTCAAATAACTTCTGTCTTAAAAAAAAAAAAAAGAATGGGAGGCTTCCTTAGAAGGAAATCTTTCTGAACAGTATTTTTTTTCCGAAAGTGACTTAAAAGAGTAGGCTCAGTCTTCAGAAAAAGATGTTCTCAAGGTTCACTTACTCCTTTATGAAGCATTTGTGAAGTGCCTGTCCTGTCCTGGCACTGTGCGGGGTGGTGGGAATGAGGACCCTGTCAGGTGAGCACATGGTCCCTGCCCCTCCGGAGCTCACAGCCTGGCGGCTGGGAAGGGGTTCACGAGCGAGACTGATTTCCTATGTGTTTCTAGATCTGGAAAACTGAAGCCTCATGGTCCAACTGATAGGCAACTGGAACCTTCGTTCACTCCAAGTGGGCTGTATTAGACAAAATCTGGCTTCCAGAGAGCTCTGAGGGGTGAGTGGGTAAGCAAACACATACAATAGACTATTATTCAGCGATTTAAAAAACAAAAAGGAATGCAATTCTGACAAGGCTACAGCATGTAGCATGGACCTGGAAGACATGCTTAGTGAAATAAGCCACACACGAAGGGACAAATGCCGTGTGATTCCACGCATAGGATAGGCCAGTTCATAGACAAAGAAAGCAGAATAGAGCTGCCAGGGGGCGGGGAATGGAGAGTTACTGTGTAAAGGGTGCCGGGTTTCAGTTTGCAATGACGAGAATGTTCTGGATATGGATAGTGGTGATGGTTACGAAACAGTATGCATATCCTTCAGTGCTGTCGGCCTGCACACCGAAAAACAGTTGGACTGGTAAATTTCATCTTGCGGATATTTTACCACACACTCACAAATTTCCAGAATGTTGTCAGCTGTACTTATACATATGTTTAAAGCAAGAGGAAGTAGACATGGTCATAGCAAACAGTCTTGGGGGAAGAGAAGAGGCCCCACCTGTCCCCAGCTGGCTATCTGTGTCCCACTGGTACCCAGAGCGATCCTGGCGCCGGCGGCGGAGGGACTGGCCTGGGCCCGGGGCAGCGCTTTCACAGATGATTGGGTAATGAGCAGAGCTGTTCTCAGAGCAGAGAGAACATGTGTCCTGGAAGGCAGCCTCCGCTTAATGTTCCACGCGATCCAGGAGGCCAGATGGCGTTTTATGTGGTTTTCACAACTGTGATTTTGGATTGAGTACTAAACCTGTTTGTGTTCCTAGCCCAGCTCCCTGCTTCCCGCCTGCCTTTTAGCTGGGTTTCAACAGTCACGTTGCCTTTTCCTTATTATTATTATTGCATCGGTGCCAGCCTCTACGACCTTCAACTTATCTGCCTGCCCAGAGTCTAGCACAGAAAATGAAATCCTTTCTCCAGCAAGTCCGATCAAATGGATGGCGTTCACTTGGCATTTATATCCAGTTCTGGGTTTATTTTTTTCAAGTTTGGACTTGAGGATGGGTCCTGACCCCGTGTTGACTTTTCCTTACCTGCCTGACTGTTCATCATCGGGTAATATTTTCATAGGAAAGGCAAATTTGTTTTACATGTAATGTAAGAAAACAGAGTAAAATAATGCAAATAGTAAAAAGCAATATTTCCAAAAACACTTTAGAATTTTCAAAGCACTTCCCACGTCATCTCTCTCGAGACTTGCAGCAGTTCTGAGAAAGAGTTGAACAAGCACTCCGACTCTGTATGAGGAAACTGAGGCACAGAGAAGTTAAGTGGTGTGCCCAGCATTGCCCAGCAAACCTCGGTGAGAGCTGGATCTGGAAGTTTTATCTTCTGGGTCCAGATCCAGCATTCTTTCCGCCATCCCATGATCTGTACTGGAAAAGAAGATCGAGTTATTTTAAATAATTTCAGCATTTTCTACCAGTTTGAGCATTGTTGTCCTTCATTAAGTAAGTCATAGTGGCCATTTGCACTTTGGAAAATCATCTTGCAGACTCTTTTTGTCCTTCAGTAAATCTTGAGACAAGGGTCTGCACTTGACTCATTTTAGTGAGTTAGAGGTGAGCAGTATTCCAGCAGAGGCCCTGAGACCCAAGACAGGGCTCAGGAGGGAGGACTGGCTTTGACCTCTAGAACTGGCTTCCTGCTGACCCAGCAGGGGCGGGAGGAGGAGAAGCAGGCCCCCCTCTGTGCAGCCTTCCTGAGACGTCTTGTTTTGGGGAAAGCACAGCATCCAGCTGAGATATTCAGGAATGGCTCAGGGAGGGAGTGGAACTTATCTTTCTCTTTCTGGTGGCCTGAGGCTGATGTCACCGGAACTTAGTGACTGTTCAGCAGAACCTCAGAAGGTAACTGGTTTCATTTGTGGGGAATTACAATATATTGATTGGCTCAACGAAAATTCATTTTACTACGATGACAGATGCAACCCATTCATTACTCCCCCTCCCACTTTTAAAAAAGATTTTTTGTGTCCTTAGTTCAAGTTCCTTTTAAAACACAATCATCCTCCTTTCACTGGCAGAGGCACAAATGGATGAAAGTCTCACTGAAATGACAATGAACCGGGGTGGCACGTAGGTGGTCCCTGGGCTGTGGCTTCCCTGGGCTGCTCCTTTTGGCCCCTTCCTGTGTGTGCCGGAGGGGAGGCCGGCCCTCCCCGCCAGGCTGCTCAGGGTGATTGCAGTGATGTATCTTGGAACTGGGCTTGAGCAGGGATCATCCTGTTTCCTGCTGGAATTGATTTTCTGTCCAACCTTCATTTCCTATCGCACATTCCTCTGGGGTCAGAGCAGCTTCGCCTGACAAAAGCAGGCCTTCTCCTTTGGAGATAGTTTTGGATCCTCTTCAACTGCGTGTTTATATAAATGGAAAGCCAGGCAGTGCAATCAGGTGGCTGCCCGGCCCAACCCTAGCTGTCCTGCCTGGTTATTTTCGGGGGGGTGGAACTCAGTAGGGTTCCAGGACTTGGGCTGGCATCCCCCGTTGTCCTGTCACTTGCCCTGTATCTTAGCACGTGGACACTTCTTCATGTGCCACTTGGGCTTTATTTTCTGAAGCCTGCATCGGACAGCTCTCCAGAAGAGAGGAGGTGTTCTGCTGCTGTTGCCATTTCGTTTACTGCTTAAAGGAATCTGCTTCAAAGCGGAACAGGCTGTTGGTGAACCACAAAGCTGAATCAGCACTCAAAGAAATCCCTAATCAAGCCGCCTGCCTTCCGGTGCCTGATTATTTACCAATAAACATTAAGATTGCAGCTTCCAGATTATTCAACAGTTGTTGAGATGTGTGCAAACCCAGTCATTGATTCACTTTCCAGATCGTCATTTCTCCCTTTTGTTTTTGTTGCTCCATTTCTTTCCTGCGGTCTCTGAGAGAATTCCAGGATGTTTTAATCAGGTGGAAAAGCAATCTCAATAAACTACTATTTTATTAAGTTCACCAAAGATGAGGAATTTTGTTTCATCTGTCATCGTGACATGTGGCAGTACGTCTCCAAGCCATCATTCCCCATCCCATTTCTTGGGTGTATGCTTAGTACATCACATCAATCCATTTGTTACTTCACAATCAAGGCTCTGCTTGTTGATGTGTAACCATAGCAACAGGGTTATATATCTGTCAGCATGTTATTATCAGTATAGTCAGAAAAACCTAATATAAATTTGCTGTAAAGCCAGAGAGGAAGCCAGTGATGTGGTAAAAGTATTGAAGGACTTGTTTTGTAATCATTTCTAAAACTTGATGGTTGATAGTAGACAAACATGTCCAAATGAATGGAGTCACATGAAAGCATCCAGTTTCATTCAACTATAAATTGGACATTGTATTATTTGGAGGTAGGATTGAAGGAAGGCGGTGCTGTAAATTCAGCGACAGGGAAGGTAATAGCTCGCTCATTGCTCTACTGGTGCCCCGTTTTATATGTCATGGAAGCAGTAAGAGACGTTGGCGGACTTTCCCAGTATATCAGGGATTCGTGGTTATTTCTTCCACAATGTGAAGAAGTACATGGTGGTAGAGACAGGGAATGGCAATCTATATGGTGAAAAAACACAAACAAACAGAATAAACCAAGAGATTTGAGTTCTATTCTCAGTTATGATTCCAACATCGACAGTGACCTTGAGCAAGTTTCTTTACCTCACTGGACCTGAATTTCCTTATTTGTGGGAACAAATTGTCAGGCTGGATGCTCTTGAAGGTCCTTTCCAGTTCTGGCATTGAACTCAAAATATCAACTTACTCGATTTACTTATATGATCTTAGTAAAATTCATTTGGATGTGTGAATTGTTTGCATCTGGGTAATTACTTGCACACCTGAAGGATACCTTAATAGAGGTGGTTTCTTGCAGTAACCAAAGTACAGTGAGGGAAACATGGACTCCCCAAAATCCAAGCTAGAAGCAACTTCTCTGTCAGAGTGAGTGCTGATAAAATAGACAGGAAGGCACTCCGGCCCCCACGTGGAGTCCCGAGGTCTCAGAGCTCCCACTGGCTCTTGCACCATGAAATGCCATCCCGTTGGGCTGTGTGACAACGTGTAAGGAGGGGAGGAGGTATGAGGCTGCGAAGACACTCTTACAGGTGCCGGCTTCCCCACAGAGCAAATGCGACAAGTCTCAAGTTAACGACTTTGTTGGAAAGTCACCCAATTTCACAATCTTCCCTACTCCAAATTGAATCCCTAGGGAAGTTCATCTAGCAGGGATCCCCTTACACTAAAGAAAACATTTAAAAAGCATTTTTGTTCTGGGAGCATCAACCAGTCACATACTCAGAGGGCAAATTTTGCACTGTCTTTTGGAGAAAAGAAAAGCACTAATAACAGATAAATTGGATGGGATTTCAGGTGGATTTCAGTCTCGTTCTTTCATGGTATCAGAGAGCTGTTATGATATATTCTCTGATCAGTCCTGGCGCTTTGCTACTAAGCAAGACCTCAGAAAGGCTCTGCAGTCGATGGCAAAAACAATGGGATGTCAGGAGGATGTTTTTATTCAGGAAGGTGTATGTGATTCATGATACAAAATGGAGTTGGTATTGTTTGAGATTCAGCTCTTGACGCCTCAGAAATATTGGCCTTCCCTGACGGTGAGGAAGACGTTTTCCTTCTTCTCTTTGCTCTTCCCCTCTTTGGTCTGGGCAGACTTTGCTCTCCTACTTTCTCTGGGAATCTGCTTCATCTGAGTCTTCATCAGTTTGCAGACAAGCCCAGGCTGAAAAGAAAAAATCAAACATCGTCTGATTGAGTCTCTCTTGCTATCCTAACTGCCCATCCAGTGTCCAGCTTTTTTAAAAAAAATAATTTTCCATTTTTAAATTACGGTTGACATACACCGTTCTATTAGTTTCAGGAGGACAACCTACTGATTAGCATGTATCTAACTTACGAAGTGATCATGACAGTAAGTCCAGTGCCCGTTGCCCCACACACAGTTATGACATTGCTATTGACTGTCTTCCTTTTGCTGGACTTTACATCCCCATGGCTATTTTTATAACTGGCAGATTGAACATCTTCATTCACTCCCCCTTTTGACTATTGTCCAAACCTGCTCCCGCCTGGCCACCATCAGTCCATTTTCTGTATCTACGACTCTCTTTCTATTTTGATTGTTCATTTACTTTGTTTTTTAGATTTCACATCTAAGTGAAATCATAAGGTATTTGCCTTTCTCTGTCTGACTTACTTCACTGAGCATAGCACCCGTTAGGTCCACCCATGCTGTCGCCAATGGCAAGCTTCATTCTTTTTTACGGCCGAGTAATATTCCCTTGTACCTGTGCACCACTTCTTTATTCATGCATCTGCTGACGGCACTGTCCAGCTTTTTGAAAGAAAATCTGTACTTGCCACATCTACTACCTCCCAACAAACTCTCTTCTTAATCTTTACAGTTGCTCATAAATTCCTTATACTGCCCGGAAACTGCTCTATGAACTGTGTTGCAGATTTTGAAGCTATATGGTAACCCTTCACTGCTTTTTATTTATTTATTTTTTACAGTGTCTGATATGGGTGACTGTGTATTTCCATTCTGGAAATTTTTTTGCTTCTCAGGCTTTCCCTCAGAGCATTGGGATGTCTTACATCAAGCGATGTATATGAAGCTCATAGACGCTACCTACATGGACTCCATAAGCATTAACTGCTGTTGTTACTCGGGAACACCGTGCATTCCAGTTTCTGTGCTACCTGCCTCCTTCTTCTCTGTTGGTTTTATTTATCCTCTGTGTTCCTTGAAAACAGACTCTTCCTGTGCTTCAGCCCTGAGCCCTCATTTCTCTTAAAACGTGCCTGGAGTGGATTTCCTGTTGAGCTGGTGAAGGTTAAACTTTAGGGCCTCCCGTGGGCACAGGCCTCTCCCGAGGCCTGGAGGGCCTGGGCATGTGCTCACAGGGCCACATGCGTTTCTCAGCTTTTCGGAGGGGAGCGATTGAACTGCTGTTGATTAAGACCACCCTGTGCCCTGCTTAGTCCTCCCTTGGACTTCTCCTGGCAGGTGGGGTTGGAGTAGCTGTGGATATTTTTGACATTCCGTTGAGCAGAAGTTGAGCTGGAGATACATTTAGTTTCCATTTTATGGGTTATTTTTATGTGGTTCTCAGTCACGTCTGTGTTTAGTTAAATGATTGCTGGGGACCCCTGTGTAGAAATGGCTCGCCCAGGCACAGAGGTGGCACCGCAATATGAATAGATTGCCTGGTGTCCGGGCCCAAAAGTTGGAGCCTGGTGGAGGGGAAAGGCACAGAGACAAAGCTAGATTGTGGAAACTTTTCTAAACTGTCAATTTAAAAAATTGCCACCTTGCTAGAAGAAGGACTGAATCATGTTTCTATTCACTCTGTAAGAACTTATATTGCAAAATTTTTGTCTTGTTAAGAGAAAAATCAAAAGTATACTCCAAATTGAATCCCTAGGTATAAAAAATATAAATAAGTATACTGACCAAATCTGTAGGAAAACCAAATGTACAAGCTAGAAAGGAAAAAATAGATCAATTGGACTACATGAAACTTATCAAAAATTGCTTCAAATAATATCATCAAGAAAGTGAAAGACCAACCCACAGAATGGGAGGAAATTTTGCAAATCATTTATCTTATAAGAGGCTTGTATCCACAATATGTAAAGAACTCTTACAACTCAATGATAAAAAGACAACCCAACTGAAAAAAGAGTAAGGATTTCTATAGTCGTTTCTCCAAGCAAGATACATAAATGGTCAATAAATAATGAAGAAAGGCTCAACACCATTAGCCATCTGGGAAATACAAATTAAAACTACCACGAAATACCATTCATTTCCACTCTGATGGCTAGAAGAAGAAAGGCAGGCAGTACGAAGTTTTGGCCAGGATATGGAGAAACTGAGTACTCATACACAGCTGCTGGGAATTAACATTGGTGTAAAAATGGTGCGGCCACTGGGGAAAACAGCTTGACAGATTCTCAAAAAGTTAAAAGTAGTGTTATTATAGGACCCACACCAAGAGGCATGAACGAACACGCCCACACAAAAACTTGTACACGGATGTCTGTGACAGCATTATCCACAACCGCCCCAAAGTGGAGACAACCTAAATCTCTATCAGCTGATGAGTGGATAAGGAGGTTATAGCCATACGATGGAATATTATTTGGCGATAAAAAGGGATGACGTAGTAATACCTACTACAACGTGGGTGAGCCTAGAAAACGTTGCGGTAAATAAAAGAAGCTAGACACAAAAGACCCTATATTGTATTGAAACCATTGCTATGAAATGGCCGGAATAGGGAAATTTGTACAGAGGGTAAATAGATCAGTGGTGACCGGGGCTGAGGTGGGGAGTGGCAGCTAATGAGTGTGGAGTTCCTGGGAGGGGAGAAAGTGCTCTAAGGTTGGTGAAGGCTGCACAACCTTGTGAATATACTGCCTTGTCGACTTTAAATGGGTGGGTTGTGTAGTCTGTGACTTTTATCTCAATAAAGGCTGTTTTAAAAATGTAAGAGAAAAGTGCTTATACTCTAAAATTTATCCAGTGCCTCCCTGATAAAGCCCACTCTCCCCGGCTGTCTTCCAAGGCCTTTTACTCCTGTGGACCATTTTCCGTCCTTCATCTGTACATTTGTAACCTCACACATTATTCTCATGCCGTGAGTCTTCTTCATCCAGATGGATATTCCCCTCACCCTTCTCTTGTAGCCCTTAGCGTAGTGCCTGGTGTTGTATTTATGCCTGTGTTTGTTTCACTATCTGCATCTGACTGAGAGCGATTTCAGGCCAGGGAGTGTGCTTACTCATCCCTCAGAGCTGCTGGTCCCGAACCTTATCTGGCTGGTACATGACAAATTTGTGTCACTTAATAGAATGAATGGATTGTGACATTATTCGGAGTGATCTTCATATGACACTGCCTTTATCTACTCTTTTATAAGGTCTTTCCAGAACAATGCAAGAGCAAACGCAGAAAGACATTTTTGGAAACTCTTAAAACTCTGACTTTGTAGGGTATTATTATTATCTGTCACCCTGGAAACTACTCAAATTAGTGTCAATTAACTTTTGACGGCACTCTGAAGATTCCTTATCGTGTGCATTAGTTTGTCAGATGATGAGGTAATGCACTTTTTCTGGGTACAGTTGTCCCTGCAGAGATTGGCAGCGTTTCATAGTTGTAAACAAAACTGTCTCGTGTGGGGGACCATGACAAAGAGGGACCAGGACGCCAGGAACTCTGTGGAAATGCTCGCGTCTGTTTTGGCAAAAAGGGGCTGCGGTCTGCTTAATAAGTGAGTGCTCTGCCCTGCTCCCCAGTGGCCGTGCTCGTGAGTGGGCCCGGAGACTCCTGGTCCTGGGTGATGAGCCTCTGACACCCATTCAAGTTCATCTGAAAGCTCCTCTTTTCCAGGGATCTTTGTTTGAAAACAATTCTTTATGTGAATATACCTATCACACGAAAAGATTTCAAATATGCACGAACGCACGGCGGGTAGTATAACGCATGTTTAACAAATGCTACCTTTTGGCCATCTCTACTCTGGATTGTTTTTTTCATGAAAAAAAGAACATTTCCAAGGCAGCTGAATGTTTCCACCCCTCCCCAATCCCATTTGCCTTTCTCTTCTTCAGAAGTAACTGTTGTCTTCTTCCAGGAATGTTTAACTGGTTAATCTTTCCGTCCAACTGTGGTGTCAGGTGTTAACTCTTGGGGCCGTTTTCTACTTTAAAACCTTGAGCCTTCCGTGCTCTGCACACTCAGGATCCAGCTTTGAGCCCATTCGGTGGGAGTTGCCCCCAGAGTTCGTTGCAGCCAGCCTCCGGGTTAAGGGGAGCGCATCCCTTCCAGGTCTTGGCTAAGATCCAGGGTTGAAAAGGGAAGGACAGTTCCAGAGGACACTTATCACCACATTCCTGGAATTCTGGGAAGAGGAGGGAGAAGACTATGTGGTCTTGTCTTTGAAATATGAAAGTTTGGTGACCCCCAGGACATTTTTTCCCTTTTTATTGAATTTATTGGGCTGACACTGGTTAGCAAAATAATACAGATTTCAGGTGCACAGTTCCATAACACACCAACCGTATTGTATTGTGTGTTCACCACCCCAAGTCAAGTCTCCTTCTATCAGCATTTATTCCTCCTTTTACCCTCTTCCACCTCCCCCCACCCCCAGCAGCCATCACCCCACTGCTGTCCGTGGACACCTGGACATTTTGGACATGGCAGGTATGGTGTACGCTAACAGGCTGCTGAAACGCAGATTAGTCCAATTCAGTGGTGGATTTGGGGAATGTGACACAGTACTGGGTACTGGGGAGAGGAAAATGGAATGACCTCTGTGGGGACGTGTGCGTGTGTACACATAATGTCTTATTTACATAGGTACCCGCCTCATTCAGAAATGAACTTGAAATGCCTTTTAAAACTAGATGCGGTAGAACAGAAAAGGAATGACAGAGTGAGGAAATGAAGACGAAGGAAGGTGAGGATTGAAATGATAGTTTCAAATCTAAGGGAAGATCAGCACGTGAAATAGAGGCCGTTAGGTGTGAGGTTCTCTCTGGAAGGGGCTATGGACTCGGTCATGGCCTTCCAGACAGTGCAAGGAAGTAAAGGGATCAGTGACGCGATTTAGGGCCCTTAAGAGAAAACTTAGCAGTTGCCCAGGGAGGACTAGCCATTTCGAGCACGGGTGCCCGAGAGCCATCTTCCTGAGAGTGTATGTGGTCCTCGCCTTTGATGGGACGGGAAGGGGGCTGACCAGGTCGCTGCAGTGAGGCGTGCATTGCTCTGGAGGGGAGCGGACCGTGTGCAGTGAGTGCAGCGGGGGCGCGAGCGGTTAGTGCAGGCGGAATGCCTGGTAACCAGGGGTTTCGGTGCTAACAGCGCTGCAATGGCACTGTGATGGTGGGTTCTACATGCCAACTCGATGGGCCCCGGGCGCCCGGATATTTGATCAGACATTTTCTGGGTGTGTCTGGGGGGGGCTGTTTTGGATCAGACGAGCATCGGAATCAGTGGCGAAGTGAAGCAGATTGCTCTCCTCAGTGTGAGTGGGCCTCACCCAATCAGGTGAAGGCCTGAGTAGAACAGAAAGGCTGGTGCTCCTGTGAGTAAAAAGGAACTCCCCTCCCCTGTTCAGTGTCTTTGACCTGGGGCATTTTTTTTCTGCCTTCAGACGAGAAATGAAATACGGGTTCATCCTGGGTCTTGAGCCTATGTGGGCCTTCAGGCGGGAACCACACTGTTGGCGGTGCTGGGCCCGCCGGCTCACCCTGCAGACCTCAGGACCTGTCGGCCTCCATAAGCACATGAGCTAGTTCCTTATAATAACTCTCTTTCATAAAAGACTATGAAATCTTGTGTGTGTGTGTGTGTGTCCTATATACGGAGCCCTAATACTGACATTCTGTGTGCAAGGAGGGGATGTGTGGGCCTTTGGAACAAGGTGGAAGATTTCTCTGAGTTCACAGGCTTCCGAACTGATCTCATTGAGCAATGGGAGGGCTGCATGGTCTCTTACCTACTAGCCTCACGTGTTCGTGTGACAGCAATGTCAGCAGTAACGTTTACGGCGTCCTTCTGCACACTCTATGTATCTTAAGGTTTGTGCTTCGTAAAGCTGTGGCTGAGGCCTAGGCTGGTCACCTGTGTGTCTCTTCCTGTGACAACGGTTTTACCCGTCTGTGTTCCCTTTGGGGGAGTTAGTGTTGCCTGCTCTTTCTGGAAGTTACCCCCTAAATTAGAGTCAGCCAAGCTGGATTGGGGTGAGGTTTTAGGTGTGCCAGATTGAGGACCCCCTGGGTGGTGGGCTGGGGTGGGTGCTGGAGGCAATGCATAGCTGGGTCTGTCTCCAGAGTGGAGAAGGCTGTCTGGGGACAATGGGCACTGGGCTTGGAGGAACCTAATGAACCACCTCCTGGCCTGTCACTTCTGCCGCCTCCCTTCCCGCCAGGTAAAGGTTGCTTGGACACCCAGCTTCTGATTAAAGCTACGTGATGGAACTTGTACCACGGGTGCCAACTGATGGCCCGTGTCAGGTTGTTGGAGTTAAAAAATATATTTTAATTTGTTTAGCTCTCTGGGGAAATTATCTGAGCCTGCATGTGATAATCAACTTTC
>PVJI01023110.1:0-24122 GCA_004026765.1 Micronycteris hirsuta
TCAAATCACAGATCCAGGAAGATCAGAGTGCACCAAGCAGGATAAATGCCAAAACAACAACAACAAAGATCCTACACTTAGATCTTTCATTTTGAAATTACAGAAAATGAAAGATCAATATAAATTCCTAAAAGAAACCAGAAGAAAAAAAGACACCTTACTATGCTAACACTAATCAAAAGGAAGTGGAAGTAGCCATATTAATTTCACACAGAGAAGATTGACAGGAAAATCATCAGGGGTAAATTGAGTCATTGCATAATAATAAAAGGGTCAATTCTCTAAGAAGGCATAACAGTCCTCAACATCTACGCACCTAATCACAGAGTGTCAAAATATATGAGGCAAAACTGATAGTATGGCAAGGAGAAATGAATAAATCTATTATTATACTTTGAAAGTTCAACACCCTTCTATCAGTAATCAACAGATCCAGCAGGAAGACAGTTGAACTCAACAACACCATCAATCAATTGCCTATATAGAACATCTATAGATTCCGTATTTCAACAATAGCGAAATGCATATTTTTCTCAAGCATTCACCAGAGTAGACCATATTATGGGCCATAAAATACACCTTAACAAATTTAAAAGGATAAAAATCATGTAATATCTGTTCTTAGACCTAATGGAATTAAACTAAAAATCAATAACAGATAGTTGGAAAATCCCAAAATACTTGGAGATTAAACAATGCATTTTTAAATAACATATGAACCAAAGAAGAAATCTCAAGAGAACCAAAAGAATATTTTGAACTGAAAAATTAATACATGGTCTATCAAACTTTGTAGTATTCAGCAAAAGCAGTGCATAGTAGGAAATTTATAGCATTGACAACATTAATTGGAAAACAAGAAAGATCTAAAATCAATTGTCTAAGTTTCCACCTTAGGAAACTAGAAATAGAAGAGGAAATTAAGTCCAAAGTAGGTAGAAGAAAAAAATTAGATATATGCAAAGAAACCCAAAACCGATTTGAAAGAATATATGCACCCCTATCTATGATCATTGCAGTGCTATTTACAATAGCAAAGACTTGGAAGCAGTTCAAGTGCCCATCAGTAGACAACTATAAAAAAGCCATGCTACATTTACATGATGGAATACTCCAAGCCATAAAAAAGAAGGAATGCTTACCTTCCATGACAGCTTGGATGGACCTAGAGTATTATGCTAAGTAAAATAAGCCAGTCACAGAAAGACAAATATCATATGATTTCACTTATATGTGAAATCTAAGAACATTATAAACAAACAAAATATAGAAGCAGACTCATAGATACAGCGAACAGACTGACAGCTGTTGAGGTGGGGGGGTGAAGGAATTAAGCACAAAAAAAAAAGAAAAAGAAACTCATAGACACAGACCTCTGTATGGCGAGTGCCAGAGCGAACGGGTGTGGTAGCAGGTGAGAGAGCAAAAAGAAGGGATAAATGGTGACAATAGAAGACTAAACTGTGAGTGATGAACACACAATACAACATATAGAAGATGTATTATAGAATTATACACTTGAAACCTATTTTTTATTGTTGTTCAAGTACAGTTGTCTCCATTTTCCCCCAGCACTCCCCCTACTGCACCATCCCTACCTCCTACCCTTGATCCCACACTGCTTTCACTGTCTCCATGTGTCCTTTAGATGTGCCTTGAAGACCCTTTCTCTTTTTCCCCTGTAATTCCGCCCTCCCCTCTGGTTATTGTCAGTTTGTTCTTTATTTCAATGTCTCTGGTTATTTCTGCTTGTTTGTTTGTTTTGTCGATTAGGTTCCACTTATACATGAGATCATATGGTATTTGTTAAGTTCAATGGTGAGGATACACAGAAGATTCTGGACAAATGTAATGAAATCATCAACTGGCTTGATAAGAATCAGATTACAGAGAAGGAAGAATTGAAACATCATCAGAAAGAGCTGAAGAGAGTCCGCAACCCTGTCCTTCCCACAATGAACAGAGCATAGGAGGTAAGCTGGAGGAAGGACAGGGGACTGCCCAAAGAAGGGAGACCCTCCACCTGATAGTGCCTCTTCCGGGCCCACCAATGAAGAGGTTGATCAAGGCAACCTGGACATACATTGCAGGCAATTCCATGGCAGTTTTTCAACTGAGCTGTTACAGCAAGTAACTGGGCATTCTTGATATTTGGATATGGGACATGTGCACAGGGAAAGGAAATTACTTTGCACTTTCTAAGCCCTGTATGGTAGGTGCAAAATGCAATGTCTTAAACGATATTTGAAATTGGTGCTGAAAAAAATAAAAATACCACGCCCTGGCTGGTGTAGGTCAGTGGATTGAGCGTGGGCTGGGAACCGAAGGGTCCCGGTTCGATTCCCAATCAGGGCACATGCCTGGGTTGCAGGCCAGGTCCCCAGTGGGGGCCATGTGAGAGGCAACCATACATCGCTGTTTCTCTCCCTCTCTTTCTCCCTCCCTTACCCTCTCTCTAGAAATAAATAAATAAAATCTTTAAAAACAAAATAAAAAATAAAAATACCACAATACAAAACACAAACTCTTACTGCATTCAGATACAGTTTTGTTTTAAGGATAAAGAACAAAAACATGGAGGTGTGTTTCCCTGGGCCTCAAAGGTGCTAATTATGAGGGCAGATATATGAGGGTGCACATCATACTGAGCACCAACTACCAGTGACAGTGCCGCCAACATTTTCTTTAACAAATACATTTTGTGTGTATTTATGATGTTAGGCCTCTAAAGTGTGACATCTAAGCAAGGACCCATCTTTCCCAGATGTTGGAGATATTTTTATTAAACCCATTACACAGATGAGAAAACTGGAACTTATTTTATCTGTCAGCATAAAATGTACAAAATAGAAATATCTCTAGAGAGTTCCAGCAGAACAGGATTTCACAGACAAATTATGAGTTCACAAAATGATAGGAAGGCCTACGGCATGGAAATAGAAAGCTACTTTCTCCACCACAACAGAAAAGGAGAAATTTCATACAGATAAAGTTGGACATTTTGAGGAGACTGGGTTTAGGTATGTAGATTTGATGCACAGGAGGTGAAAAATTTCTATCCAATGGCTTCTTTTGGTCAATAAAATGAGGCAGCTGAGAAGAATAGCAGTGAGGTAGGAGGTCTGAGAGAAAGAAAAGGTATGAAAGTGGATGTGGAGCACGTTCAAGGGCTTCAGTGTGATTGCCAGATGGCGTTTCAGATGCAGTTGATGATGTCCATCATTAGTGTATAGGGACTTAATCTGTCTAGCTATGTGTTCTTTATTTTCATGACCTTTACCAAATTATACATTTGGTCTTCAGTTTCATATTCTAAAGTAGAGATGATAAAATTGCACAAAATATTGCTTTTGAAACTTAATACTTGTTTCCACCCTAGTCCCAGCCCAAGTCCAAAATCCATCAGAGAATGTATCTCAGTCTCATGAAGTTTTTCTACTTTCAGCACCTCTGTACATTCCTCCTCTAACCCAGACCACCTCCCTCTCCCAGCCCTCAGCTCCTGAAAGAAAAATCTCTAACCAGAGCTATGAGAGATCATTAGAGACCCAGTCTACAGCAGAGGCAAGGGTGAGTCTGGATGGAGCCCCAGCATAAGAAGGGAGTCAGTCCCAAAGTTGGAGGAGGCAGTTTGCATAAAGGACCGAGTTAGTGTTCTGCGAAAGGTTCTACTGCACAGAGGAGAGTGGATGGAAAGCTATGCTTCTTGATGGGAAAGTGGGGTGAAAGAGGACAGAGGAGGAAAGTGGGGAGCAGAACTGTAGAGGTTAGGGTAAAATAATTATGGTAATTAAAGGCTTGGGAGTCTGTTTGCCAGGATTCTGAGGTGGGAAGTCTCTTCCTAGGTGTTTGCATTCTACTATTCAATGTGTGGTGCCTAGATCAGTGGTCTTCTAAGTACAGTGTACAGACACGTTGGGGTGTGAACAGACACTTCAAGAGCACCCAGGTAGTGTGAACAAGATGAATGTTCCTACCCTCAAACCCCATTTGCACTCCTTAAATTGGTTGGAGAGGCTTATTTCCCATTCCGCCTTTCACAATTGTATTTCTTTTGTTTTAGAAAACAAGGAATAGCCTTTCCCTCCTTTAAAGTATAGCCTTTCCCATTCTTCTTTAAAAGTATATTTTATTGATTATTCTGTTACATATAGGTGAGATCATATGGTATTTGTCTTTCACCACCTGGCTTATTTCACTTAACATAATGCTCTCCAGATCCATCCATGCTGCCGCAAAGAGTAGGAGCTCCTTCTTTCTTTCTGCTGCACATGTACCATAGATTTTTGATCCACTCATTTACTGATGAGCACTTAGGTTGCTTTCAGCACTTGGCTATTGTAAATTGTGCTGCTATGAACATTGGGATGCATAGGCTCTTCTGAATTGGTGTTTCAGGATTCTTAGGGTATAACTTCAGCATTGGAATTGCCAGAAAAAGGCAGTTCCATTTTTATTTTTTTGAGGAAATTCTGTACTTTCTTCCACAGCGGCTACACCAGTCTGCATTCCCACCAAGAGTGCACTAGGGTTCCCTTTTCTCCACAACCTCAACTCTACTCCAGGGAGACAAACAACCCAATTAAAAAATGGGCAAAGGACCTGAACAGACACTTCTCCAAGGAGGACATACAGAAGGTCCAGAGACATATGAAAGGATGCTTAGCATCACTAGCCATCAGAGAGATGCAAATTAAAACTACCATGAGACAGCATTCTTTTTGTTTGTTTGTTTAACTTTTCCTTTCTTTCTCTTCCCTCCCTGAACAACCCAGTCTTAAAATGTTGAGGTAAGGCAGAGCAAAGTCGACATCTGTGCTGGCAGTGCAGTGGAACAGAATGTAGAAGGGGAACTGGGGTGGCCCAAAACAAAGGGTCAGAACCCAAGCAGTTAAGGGATATCAACCCATGGAGGCAGCCTGATAAGGGGAGGTGAAAGTTCCTGGGGGCAGGGAGCTCTCTGATGAGTGTCAGAGACAGAGCACAGTGAGGAATGGGGTGGGACCTGCCAGAGCCCAACAAGGTAAGGAGGCTCCATGTGGACGAACTGCCCACCATAGTGTTGGAGAGCACTGAGCAGGGTGTTCATGGAGGAAAAGGGGTTGAAACGGAGCTGAGAAACTGGCTTCATAGAGGGAGTCTGATTAAAAAAGTAACTATATTAAAGATCAAGGACTTACACTTTCATAAAAGAAAGTTACAAACACTAAGGGAGGTGGGGGGAAGAGACTAATATGAAATCACTAGTTGGTGATTTCTGTGTAGCCTGAGTGAATTCCCTGAAGGGATTTACCAAGAACATCAGACTGATAGAGCAAGTTTGATCAACAGCTAGCAAAGTGGTCTAAATCCCTGCTCTTACAAAGTAAGACCCCTAATGAGCTGATATGCTGCTACTTGAGAGATGCCTGAGAGAACCCCAGTCCACCACATTATCCTCCACCTCCTCCTGAGACTTTGTAGAACAGTAAGTCTTGTTCTTGTTTTCCTTTTCACAAAACTATTTTGCTTGGATTCCACCATAAATATATCATGTGTGGTGTGGAAGAGGTGCAAAGGAACTATTGGAGAAATTGTATCGGACATTTTAATATTGCAGTGAGTTTCTTTTTTAATTAATTTTTTATTGTTTATGCTATTAGTTGTCCCAGTTTCTCATCTCTTCCCCCCTCCACCCAGCCTGCCCCACCCTTCTGTAGTCCATCCCACACTGTTGTCTGTGTCCATGAGTCCTTCATGTATTCTTTGATTAATCCCTTCACCTTCTTTCGATCATTCCCCACATCCCTTACTGCTATGATTTGTGCCTCTGTTTTGCTCACTAGTTTATTTTGTTCATTAGATTCTTCTTATAAATGAGATCATATGGTATTTGTCTTTCACAGACTGGCTTATCTCACTTAGCATAATGCTTTTCAGATCCAACCATGCTGTTGCAAAACATAGGAATTACTGCATTCTTTTTGCTGTATAGCATTCCGCTGTGTACATGTATGACAGTTTTTTAATCCACTCATCTACTAATGGGCACTTAGACTTTTTCCAAATCTTCACTACTGTAAATCTTGACTGCTATGAACAAAGGGGTGCATAAATTCTTTTGAATTGGTGTTTCTGGATTCTTGGGAGGATATATTCCCAGCAGTGGAATCACTGAGTCAAAAGGCAGTTCCACTTTCCATTTTTAATTTTTTGAGGAAATTCTGTACTGTTTTCCACAGTGGCTGCACCAGTCTGCATCTCCAACAGTGAGCTAGGGTTCCCTTTTCTCCACATCCTCACCAGCACTTGTTGTTTGTTGATTTTTTAGTAGTGATAGCCATTCTGACAGTGTGAAGTGATATCGAATTGTGGTTTTCATTTGCATCTCTTTGATGGCTAGTGATGTTGAGCATTTTTTCATGTGTCTATGGGCCCTCTGCAGGTCCTCCTTGAAGAAGTGTCTATTCAGGTCCTTTGCTCATTTTCTAATTGGATTGTTTGTCTTCCTGGTATTGAGTTATATGAATTCTTTATATATTTTAAAGATTAAACCCTTATCTGATGTGTCATTGGCAACTACATTCTGTCATACAGTTGTTTCTCTTCCCATTTTGTTGTTTCCTTTGCCTTTTAATGTGATGTAGTCCCATTTGTTTATTTTTTTCCTTTATTTACCTTGCCTTAGGAGATTTATTAGCAAAAATATTGCTATGTGAGATTTCTGAAATTTTACTGCCTATGTTTTCCACTAAGATTTTTATGGTATCACAGCTTATATTTAAGTCTTTTATCCATTTTAAATTTATTCTTCTGTATGGTGTAAGCTGGTAGTCTAGTTTTATTTTTTTTTATGTACCAGTCCAGTTCTCCCAACACTGTGTTTTAAAGAGACAATCTTTACCCCATTTTATACTCTTGCCCCCTTTGTCAAATATTAATTGACCATAAAGACATGGGTTTATTCCTGGGTTGTCTATTCTATTTCATTGATCTATGTATCTGTTTTTATGCCAGTACCAGACTATTTTGATTAGAGTGACCTTGTAGTATAGTTTGGTACCAAGTATTGTGATCCAACTTTGTCCTTCTTTTTCAAGATTCCCCAAGCTGTTCAGGCTCTTTTCTTGGCTCCTTATAAGTTTAAGGACTATTTGTTCAAGATCTGTGAAATATGCTATTGGTATTTTAATAAGAATTGTGTTGAATCTATAGATTTCTGTGGGTAATATGGACATTTTAATGATGTTAATTCTTCCAATCTATGAACACAATATATGCTTCCATTTATGTGTACCTTCCTCAATTTCTTTCTTCAGTGACATATAGTTTTCTGTGTAAAAGTCTTTTACCTCTTTGGTAAAACTTATTCTTAGGTACTTTGTTTTTGTTGCTGTAGTAAAAGAGATTTTTCCCTTAGTTTTTCTTTCTGATAGTTCATTGTTGGCATAAAAACATGTCATCTGTTTCTGAATATTGACTTTGTATCCCACTACTTTGTTGAATTCACATATTAGGTTGAGTAGTTTTTTGGTGGAGCCTATAGTGTTTTCTTTGTACACTATCCTCCTTTCAAATTTAGATGTCTTTATTTCTCCTTCTGGTCTCATTGAGTGGCTAGGACTTCTAGTACTAATTTGAATAAGAGTGGTGGGAGGAGACACCCTTGTCTTCTTCCTGACCTTAAATGAAACACTTTCAGTTTTTGCCCATTGAGTAAGATGTTGGCAGTAGGTTTTTCATATACGGCCTTTATTATATTGAGGTATGCTCCCTCTATTTCCACTTTCCTAAGTGTTTTTATCATAAATGGGTGCTGGATTTTATCAAATGCTTTTTGTACATCTATTGATATGATCATGTGATTTTTGTCTTTCATTTTGTTTATGTGCTGTATGATGTTTACTGAATTGTGAATATTGTACCATCCTTGCATCCCTGGAATAAATCCCACTTGATCATGGTGTATGATCTTTTTAATGTATTGCTGGATCCAGTTTGTTAGTATCTTGTTGAGGATTTTAGCATCTATGTTCATCAGATATATTGGCCTGTAATTCTCTTTCTTTGTTGTATCTTTACCTGGTTTTGGAATTCGGATACTCCTGGCCTTGCAAAAAGAGTTTGATCCTCTTCCCTCTTCTTAAACCTCTTGGAATAATTTGAGAAGGATGTGTTAGTTCTTCTTTGAATGGTAAAATTTGCCTGTGAAGCCATCTGGTTCAGAGCTTTTGTGTTCCAAGAGTATTTTTATTACTACTTCAATTTCACTAGTTGTTATCTGTTCAGGTTTTCTACGTCTTCCTGATTCAGTTTTGGAATATTATATGTTTCTAGAAATTTATCTTTTTCACCCAGGTTATCCAATTTCTTGGCAAATAGTTGCTCATAGTAATTTCTTACAATCCTTTGTATTCCTGTAGTATCAGTTCTTACTTCTCCTCTTTCATTTCTAACTTTATTTATTTGGGACCTCTCTTGTTTTCTTGGTGAGAATGGATAAGGTTGTAGATTTTGTTTATATTCTCAAAGAACTAGCTCCTGGATTCATTGATTATTTGAATTATTTTCTTAGTCTTTATGTCATTTATCTGTTTTGATCTCAATTATTTCTTTTCTTCTACTAACTCTGGACATTGTATGTTGTTATTCCTCTAGTTCTTTTAGCTGTAGGGTGAGGTTGTTTGTTTGAGATTTTCCTATCTTCTTTGGGTAGGCCTGTAATGCTATGAACTTCCCTCTCAGGACTGCTTTCACTGTGTCCTGTAAGGTTTTGGGTTGTTGTGTGTTCATTTTCATTTGTTTCCAGGTACTTTTGGATTCCTTCCTTGATCTCATTGTTAACCCATTCATCATTTAATTACATGTTATTCAGCCTCCTTGTATTTGAATGTTTTTAAGTTTTTTCTTGAGGTTGGTTTCTAGTTAAGCCATTGTAATCCAGAAAGATGCTTGATATGATTTCAATTTCTTGATTTTTTTAAATTACTTTATTGTTGTTCAATTACAGTTGTCTGCATCCTGTCCCCTCCCCTCCCCCCACCTCCTCCAAACCCACCTCCCTCCCCTTCTTCCACCCTCCCCCTTGGTTCTGTCCATGTGTCCTCAGTTTCTTGAATTTTTTTAAGGCTTGTTTTATGTCCTACCATGTGGTCTGCCTATCTTTGAAAATGATCCATGTGCATTTGAGAAGAATGTGTTCTTCCTATTTCATTTTTCTTACAATTATGTAATATAAAGAAAATGTCATTTTTTCCATGAAGCCTATATAGCCTAATCCGCTTCCAGTTCACTACAGTGTGCCCAACAAATAACATCATTTTCTCTGTGTGCCATGGTATTAAAATGTTGAGAAGTGCTGCCTAATTTATGGAGAAGTAACATATTGCCCATCTCTGCAATTGGTTCCATGGTCCTTAACACCCTGCACTTTTATATATCTCATGCCTCTTCCTGCTCCAGTCCCCCATGTATGAAGCCTATTTTCCCTCCCCTTAAAGAGACCAGGGCTTTGAAAAGTCTCCCCCTGCATGCTTTGGCCCAACCCTTCCTGGACACTCTGAGCAGCAAGCTCTCTGAGCGATGGGCCCTGGGCAGCAAATTTCACAGCCATGGCAACAAAATTCCAAGTTGTCATGGTTGTTGAAGTGTGTTACAGTACCTTCCTCACCACTACTATTGATTTACATGTTCTAAAATGGGCCAGGCTGGGGGAGGGAGTGAGGCAGGAAATGATAGAAGCCACCTGCTTTTTCTATTGGTCCAAGGCAGAGGGGATCCTAAGCTCCTGGTCCCTCTAGAAGCAAGCTCCTGCCACTGGATTAACAGACATTATGTACAGAATGTATACATTTGGGATTGAGTAATCAGAATACAGAAGGCAGCTGGCCTTAGGAGTGCCCTGTATAGTCCTGAAAATTAAGGGCCCCAAAACTCATAGAAAAAAGAGCAAGAATCATACCCTGCCCCTCGCTGTAGTCCCACAGATAAGACGTGCCCCTTACCTGTTCAGGAGTGAGACTTCTGTAATCACTTCTTTCTCTGCCCCTTGATTTAAGGGTCAGATTTCTCTTTCATCTCTCTCCTCCTTACAGTGTTTACCTGGTTTTCCAATATGCCAGCAGCACAAAGTCTCAGAATCACCTTGCTTTAGTCGCCTAAAGAGTCTGCGAATCTCTACAATTCATGGCAGCCTCATCTCACTCTACCTCTGCCTCCAGATGCTCATACTGATTGCAGGTAGGAATCTTTACATGAGATCTGATTCCTTGATATGTAAGGGAAAGAAAAAAGAAAAAGAGAGGGTAGCTAGAAGAAAAAGTTTGACAAAAAAATACAAGCGCTATGAAATTCTGGGGAAAGTAAAGTTAACTTTACTCCACTTATTAAGTACCAGGCAGTGTACTAGGCACTTCTACTCCTTTCTCCTGGTCCAGGCCTGCTGGTACATGTGTGTGCACCAGAGTACAAACATGCATGTGGTAGGACAAAGATTGACAGGAAGTGAAAGAGCATGGATGGTAATAAAGAAGCATACATTCTTAGAGCCTCAAGATAATAAAAAATAAAATATTTAAATAGAAATAGCTTGTATGCCCCCCTTTTCTCATCCTGTCCTCATGGCAAACAGTATTTATGATTCTCAAACATCTTTACCCCTGAGCTGCTTCAGATCCTTTCTCCACACGGTTATTCAGCTGTCCACTCCAGAGACATCTGAGTTCCCGTGTGATCCCTCCCTCCTAAGTACAGGGACAGAACCTGACCTGAGAAATTAGCAGGTCTATTCCCTTTCTCCTGCAGCCACACTCCTCAAGTCCCTCTGTACAGATGAGTTAAGTGCAAAGCTAGGACCCAACACTTAAAGAGGCGCTTGCTCTCAGGACCTTGCCCGACCCTGCACTTGTACCTTGGAAGTGAGTGCCTCCTCAAAATTTGTGCACTAAGTCCTTTGCTTGCAACATGTTAGCCAGGCCCACACCTCCTACTTCCAACACCTCCGGCTTCCTCCTAGTTCTGTGTAAATATTCGGGTCAGAAAAGAGACCTCTCCACCCTCCAAGACCCAGAAACTATCCCCTTTCAGATCTTGTTCCCAGGACTTTGTTAGGATGGAAATAGCCAGTCCTGTGTGTAATCAACCCCACTTCATCTGGCCAAACCCTGCCCCCGGGCCACCCTGACTCTGTTTCTGTTCTCTTTTTAGGAGCAATTCATGTCGAGGGGCCCTATGAACCCTTGGTGGTCATGCTTGGTGGTGAAGCTGAGCTGCCATTCTCACTCTGGCCTCCTCAAAATGTTGAAAATATGCAAATACGGTGGTTCTGAACCCAACCCTCCCAGCTGGTACACCTGTACAGGGATGGGAGGGACACGCCTGAAGAAGCTAAGGAAGAAGAGTATTTGGGGAGAACAGAACTTGTGAGAAATGCCATGAATAATGGGACTGTCACCCTGAAAATCTTCAATGCCCAACCCTCTGATAGAGGGAAGTATTGCTGTGCCTTCCAACATGGCTCTGACCACAGTGACACAACAATTGAGCTGAAAGTGGAAGGTAATGACCCACGATTACCCCTCCACACTCCACAAGGGTGAGTTTATTCTGGAATGGGCTCCTTCCTCTGATCCAATTTTCCTGGGAAATATAAAGAAGTCATAGGAGAAAGGGAGATGGGAAGATGGTCATTACTTCTACTCACCCCATTACTCCACATATCACTGCTGGGGGCTGCATAAAAGGTAATAAAGTGACTCATGGTGGGGGTGAAGAAATAGGCAGGGGCCAATTGTGTTGGATCCTGCTGGACTCCTCTGCAGCCCAGGAGTCTCGGTCCCCATTCTTTGTGCCAAGACTTCTTCAGAGCCTCAGTTTTCTGTTCTGGACATGGAGGTCTGGTCAGCGGGAAAAACTCTTCAGAAATAGGAGATGGATACGTGAGCAGGAAAATGAGCTTAGGACCTGACTTCTCTCTTCCCAGTTCTTGGTTCACATCCTCAGTACCAGGTGGAAGCCACTGAGTCCAGACAAATCCAATTAGTGTGCATGTCAGAAGGCTGGTTCCCTCGGCCAAAGGTCCAGTGGGTAGACGGAGGGAGGAGAAATTTCAGCTGAGCCAGAGACTCACACCCAGGACAAAGCTGGCTTATTCCATGTGATAACATCTCTGCTACTCAGAGAACCTTCTTTGAAGAATCTGATAAGTTCTGCCTGAAAAATATCTAACCCAATACCTACCATCACCTTAGATTACTTCCAGTTCAAGGATGCACACTAGCATCTCAGTACTATGAATGCCACTTTTCCACTGTCATACATTCATCCACACAATTATCCAACAAATATTTATTGAGCAAATTTTGTGGGCCACACAATCTTTAACACTGAGAGGCTGTCATGGCTAAGACATACGCTATACTCATGAAACTTATAGTCTAGGAAGTGGAAAAGGCTGTTTGCACAAAAGAGAAAACCTTTAAGGACAGACGGACCATGTGTGCTTGTTCACTACAGTATCACTAATACCTATCCGTATATGTGGCTCTAAGAGGAATTCAGTACATATTCTTTGAATGAATTAAACTTAATTATGATGCAATGTATAGAGCAAGCACAGGATGCATTAAAAACACAAAGAGAGATAAATTATAAAAAGGGAAAGAAAATCAAAATGCAATTTCAAAATGTTAAAATCATAACTCTCATAAACATACAGAAATCAGGGGCCCTCATTTTAATTAACTCTTAAAGGAGAGAAAGAGTGGATAAGAAAGCTGTTCAAAATCAGTGAAAAAAACTTAATCTTAAAGTTAGACTGCTAAGTTAACATTCTATAGGTTAATAAAACCATAATAACATTTTATTTCCCAAGTCCTTTAACAAATTTATCAGATAATGTTTTAGCATGATATTGAAAAGACATGGATTTTGTTTTTGCCTTATTTCTGTTATTTTAGGCACTTTTTCTCACCAAAGCCTTCTTTGAGATAACATTGCAGCTGATGACTGAACAGTGAGTGGAAGTCAGTCAGTAAAAATGACAGAGGGAGGGGCATCAAGCGCCCCAGGAGCAGGGAGAGTGCAGAGCCCCACTTCGATGCTGTTGCCAGACCTTGGGCTTGATCCAGAAGTGAAAATGTTTACGTTCTAAAACATTAAACGCCGATATATCACTTTTTGAGCACAGCTTCCAGTACTTCCAGCTTTACGCTTTATCTCTTTTTATACAGGCTTTTCAGCTTCCTAGAGACCTCTGATCCCCTTGTTTTTTTTTTTGTTCTATCCCAGGCACTGGCTTCAGGCCCATCTGAACTCCATGGCTGACCACTTCACTTACTCATCTGTCAATACTCTCAATTCTGTTACATACTGTTACGTGGCTAGTCTTCCATGACAGAAATAAACTTATTTACTTACATTTATTTTCCCAGCAAGTAAACAAAGTAAGATGATATTTGAATGGATGCTTGAACTTACTAATCAATCATAATTTGAAATAGAAATGGAGATAGAGGGAAGATCCATAGTGCGTTACTCTTAGAGGGAATATGATTAGGGATTCACTGAGCAAGAAGTGAATGTGGAAACAGGTGTCTTCAGGAAAACTAATTGGGGCACCTCTGTATTTCAGCTACTGAGTCCAAAATTAAAACTGCAACGGTTTCAATTTTGACAATTCTGATATCGCTGTTTTTGATAGTCATTGGACTTTGTTTCTACATAAACTGTCAAAAAAATGGCACAAAAACAGGTAAAAGTATTCTTTTTTTAATATACAAATGTCCCTTCTCAGAGGTATCTATCTGTCCTTCACCTTTCTGCTTAGGAACAAGATCAAAATCAACAAAGCATCTGGTCTGCTCAGAGGAAGTCACATCAATGAGACTCTTATAAACCGACCATAAAATACGGAAAATAGTTCTCTACTTATAGAACTTCTGTGTGGATTAAAAGAAATAATTTACATAAAAAATCCTTGCTTTGCACCAACACAAAGACATTCAATGAAAGGCTATTATTATTTTTATTATTGTTGTTATTATTATTATAATGTTGTGGGAGAAGGAGGAGGAAGATAAAAAAGCATGGGAAAGTGGTAAACCAAATATTCACGATACACTAAATATGCATGAGGCATATGAAACACATGCTTATGAGGTCTTAAATTGACTACCGATGGGTAATACTCATTTTGGCATCATATATCTTTGCCCAAGAAATAAGGATAAAATTTGTAAATGCCCATTAGGTCAACAAAGAGCTACAACTATGCTGGGTACGCTTGCCCTGCAAGTATGCCTGCTGGCTTAGGTAACATACTGCTGAGCCTCCTTGTTCAAGATCACTTTAGTCTTTAAAAGCACACAATCAGCAGAGGACTGATGAAGCAGAGAAAAATAGGACATATGAACTCTGCTTAGTACAGGATGTACATAGTGTTCTTGCAGACTCTCCTAATTGTGTTAATCTAAATCATCTCTTTCCCTTTGCCTCTTGCTATATCTTACATTGATTCAATAAACTCTATTTTTTGAGCTTCTTAACTTGACAGAGTTGTTTAAAACATTTTGTTATTTTTTAATGTCTGAAGGATCTGTAGTAATATCTTCTCACTCCTAATACTGGAATTTTGTGCGCTTTATTTTTTGCCCTTGATCAATCCTCCTAGAAATTTATCAATTTTCTTAATCTTTTCAAGAACTATCTTTTTAACTCACTGAATTTTTTATTGTTTGATAATCATCTTTCATTGACTTTTGCTCTTTAGTTATATCTTTCCTCCTTTGTGTTTAATTTGCTTTTCTTTTGCTAGTTTCTTGAGGTAGAAGCTTCTTACCGAATTGTTTTTTGACTTATCTTCTTTCCTAATAAAAGCATTTAAAAATTAGTATTCTAAATTTCTCTCCAGTAGGGTATTATGCTAAGTAAAAAAAAGTCAGACAAAGACAAATGCCATACGATTTCACTAATATGTGGAATCTAAAGAACAAAATCAATAAGCAAAACAGAAACAGACTCATAGATACAGAGAACAGACTGATGGTTGCTAGGTGGGTGAAAAAGATGAAGGGATTAAGAAGAGAAAGGGTCATCAAGGAACTTGTATAAATGACCCATGGATGGAGCCAAAGAGGGGTAGGGTTGGGGGGGGGCAGGGGAAAGTGATGATGGGAAAATGGAGAGAACTGTACTTGAACAATAATAAAAAAAGGAAAAAAATTTTTAAATTACACCACCAACAAAAAAAAGTACAAACTGGCAGCTACAAAATAGTTGCAGGAGTGTAAAGTACAGCATAGGGAATATAGTCAATAATATAATGACCATGTATGGTGCCGGATGTGTACTAGATTTATCAGGGTGATCATTTGGTAAGTTAAACAAATGTCTTAACTAGTATGATGTACACCTGAAACTAATATAAAATAATATTGAATGTAAAAAAAATACTTTAATATTTGGACTACTGGTACCTTCCATATTAAATGAGTTTGTGAGAAAATTAGGCTATTCCACAGTGGCTGACCAATTCTTCTTTCCAATATCCACAACTATCTTCTAAAAATCTATCATTAAAAAAATCTTCAAAGCCAATTCAAATTAAATGATCTCTATTTTTTTAATTTATCATTAAAAAAATCTCTGAACCATTTAAAAATAAGGTGAGTAAAATGTAAAAATAAAATTTTCCCTGGAGACTGCTTTAGATGTATCTCATGAATTTTAATTTATTGTATTCTTATTATTCAGTTCAAATATTTTCTAATTTTCCTTGCTATTTCTTCTTTGACCCATGGGTTATTTATAAATATGTTATTTACTTTCCAAATATTTGGGAATTTTCAAGATATTTCTATTTAATTGCACTGTGGTCAAAGAACATGATTTTCCATTGTTTTATAATCCCTTGAACTCTATAGAGGCTTGTTTTCATGTCCAGCATATGGTCTATCTCAGTAAATGTGTTATGTGCATTTATAAAGAATTTGTATTCTACTGTTTTGGGGTTCAATGTTGTATAATATCTGTTAAGTGAAATTGGTTGATGTATTATCGAAGCTTTCAAAATCCTTTCTGATTTTCTGTCTACTTGTTTCAGCAATTACTAAGAAAGGAGTGTTGGAATTTTAAGTATAATTGTGCATTTGTCTATTTCTCCTTTTCAGTTTTGTCAGTGTGCTCTACTTTGTTCTCTGATATAAGGCATATACATATTTAGGAATTTGGTGTCTTCTTGATGAACTGACATTTTTTGTTATAAAATGTCCTTCTTTATCCCTGGTAATATTTCTAGTTCAATTCTACTCATTTAATAGCAAGATAGCCACTTTGGCTTTCTTATGACCAATGTTTACATAGTATATCTTTCCCCATTCTTTTAATTTTAATCTATATATAGAGGCGATTTCTTACAGAAAGTTTATATGGGTCTTACTTTTTCTCTAGTTGAATGATTTCCGTCTTTTAATTAGATTGTTAGGTCAGCACTTTTCAATTGAAATAAAATGTAAGGTACATATGCAATTTTAAACTATATAGCATCTACATTTAAAAATAAAAATAAACATTGTAAATTAATATTAACAATATGTTTTGTTCAATATATCAAAAATATTATTTTAAAATTTATTAATATAATTTACATCATTTTTGTATCAACTTTTCAAAATCCAGTATGCATTTATACTTACAGCACATCGCAATTTAGACACTAAATATTTTTCAGAAACAATTGACTTGTATTTAAATTTCATAAAATTTATAGTTGAAAAAGTAGATTCTCATACTCAAGTTGTTCTAAGCATACTTGAAAGTTTTCCAATAATTGGAGTATCACTTTTAAATTTAAATTAATTAAAAGTAAATAGCCCTGGTTGTTGTGGCTCAGTGAATTGAGCCCTGGACTGTGAGATAAACGGTTGCCGGTTCAATTCCCAGTCAGGACACATGCCTGGGTTGCAGGCCAGGTCCCCAGTAGGGGGCGCGTGAGAGGCAACCACACATTGATGTTTCTCTCCTTTTCTCCCTCCATTCTCCTCTCTAAAAATAAACAAGTAAAGTCTATAAAAATATAGTATAAAAATAAATAAAATTTTAAAATTTAGTCCTCAATCGCACTAACCATGTTTCAGATACTCAATAGCCGCATGTGTCTAATAGCTACTGTGTTGGACACCACACGTGGAGGCCATCGATGTGTTTAGGTGTATATGTACCATTGTGCTATTTATCGACAGTTAGTTCTTTGTTCCTTGTTTTCTTCTTTCCTGCCTTCTTTTGGATTAAGAATTTTTCTTATTTTATCTTTGATATTCACCTATTAATTATACTTCTTTGTTCCCTTTCTTTAGTGGTTGTTTGAGTTTTATAATATGCATCTCTAACTTGTCCTATTTTACCTAGAACCAACCAATATTATTATATTATTATTATCATCGTACTTTATGACTAGTGTAAGAATATTCCAATGAGATGCTTTAATAACCATTTTTGTGTCATTTTTGTCATATATTTACTTCTATATCTTGTATATATTATTATTATTTTTCCTTTAAACAGTCAATTATCTTTTAAAGTGGCTGTTACACTTTAAAATACAAGAAATAAGACGTGTTGGTCAAGATGGGAGGGGAAAAAAAAACCTCATGCACTCTTGGTGGGATTGTAAACTGGTGCAGCCATTATGGAAAATAGTATGGAGTGCGCTCTCCCTCCTGGAGCATGCCCAGGCCTTTCCCTTCCCTTCTTCTTCTCTCTCAGGTGTGCATCTCCTAAACTCAGAGACCCCATAATACTTGCAACCAGGGGGGCCATGGGCAGTGGCTGCTCATCCAGGGCTAAACCCCTAAACCTGTCTCCAAGGCCTCCTGTTCCCTGAGTTTCTCAGTGAGCCAAAGCAGCCCTGCCTCGGCTCTGTTGCTTCTTCTATCCTAAGCCCTTCCATGTTTCACTGTCCCCAGCTTTAATAAATGTACTTTCAAAAAAATAGTATGGAGATTTCTAAAATATTAAAAATAAAACTACTATATGATCAAGCAATTCCACTTCTGGTGTATTTATTTAAAGAAAACTAAAACAATAACTCAAAAAGATATGTGCACCCCTATATTCATTGCAGCATTGTTTACAATAGCCAAGACATGGAAGCAATCATGTGTCCATTGGTGAATGAATAGATAAAGAAAATGTGGTATGTGTATTTATATATAATGGAATATTTCTCAGTCATAAAAACTAATGAAATCTTGCCATTTGTGACAACATGAATGGACCTAGAGAATATTATAGTAAGTGAAGTAAGTTGGACAGAGAAAGACAAATATCATGTGATTTCATTTATATGTAGAACCTAGAAACAAAACCAATGAACAAACAAAATGAAACAAAAACAAACTCATAGATGAAGAGAACAAAGTGATTTTTGACAAACAGGAGTGGGGGTGGGAGGATGAATGGAAAACAGGAATGCAGTTAAGAAGTACAAATTTCCAGTAATGAGATAAGTCACAGAGCTGCAATGTATAGCACAGGGTATACAGTCAATTATGCCATAATAACTGGGTACGATGGCAGATGATTACTAGTGTTATTATGATGATCACTTCAAAAGGTATAGAAATGTTGAATCCATATGTTTATGCCTGAAACTGATATAATATTTTTCACTATAAAATTAAAAAACCAAAAGCATAAAAAATGTGTTCTGATGGTAAATAACCCAGATGTGAGGCTTGACATGGCTTCAAAATTAACATCTGTGGTAACTTACCTGTATCTATACCAATCCCACCACCCATTTGTCAGGGTTCCTTTTTTTCCACACCCTTGCCAACACTTGTTATGTCTTCTCTTCTTTATAATAGCAATCCTAATAGTTATGAGGTGACATCTCATTGCGGTTTTTCTCTGTATTTCCTTGATGATTAGTGATGTTGTCCACCTTTTCATGTACCTGTTGACTATTGTATGTCTGGAGATATTGTATATTCATGTCCTTTCTCCATTTTTAATGAGTTACTTGGTGTTTTACTATTGAGTTATAGAAGTTTCTTATATTTTTTTCAATATTAACCTCTTATCAGACATATAGTTTACAAATAGTTCTCATTAAGTAGGTTGCCTTTTCATTTTGTTTATTGTTTCCTTTGCTGTGTAGAAGCTTTTTGGTTCGATGTAGTCCCACTTGTTTATGGCTGTTTTTGTTGCCATGTAGAAAAAAATCATTGCCAATGAGCTTTTTCCCCTATGTTTTTTCCTAGAATTTTAGAGTTTCAAAATTTACATTTAAGTCTTTAATCCATTTAGAGTTACTTTTTGTGTATGGTGTAAGACAGGGGTCCAATTTCAATCTGTTTTTATGTGCGGATCCAGTTTTCCCAATACCATCTATTGAAGAGACTATTCTTTCCTTATGCACACTTGTGGCACGTTTGTCAATGATAAGTTAACTATATATGTGTAGGTTTATTTTTTTGCCTCTATATTACCTTCCATTCGTCTATGTGTCTGTTTTCATTATAATACCTTCCTAATATAATTTAAATCAGAACCTGTGATGCTTGTACCTTTCTCCTTCTTTCTGAAGATTGCTTGTGCTACTAAGGATTTTTTGTAAATCCATATGAATTTTAGGATTGTTCTTTTCTATTTATGAAAATAAATAACATTGATTCTTGATAGGGACTGCAGTGAACCTATAGACTACTTCAGGTAGTGTGGACATTTTAATGACATTCTTTCAATCCATGAACTCAAGGATATTTTTCCATTTTTCTGTATCTTCTTCAATTTCTTATGTTAATGTTTTATAGTTTTAAGTATACAGATATCTCCTTGGTGAAATTTATCACTAAGTACTTATTATTTTTGATGTAATTATTAATGAGACTATTTTCTTTATTTGGATGGTGGGCATCAAAGATAAGTGAATTCATCAAGGTCAAACCACTAGTAAATGGAAGAACTAATATTTAAATCTGGTTCTGACAGATACTTAAGTCCAATGCTCTTTATTAAAACTCATTTGCTTTATTAAAAATCAATCACAAATATGTACATCTTCCTCCCAAATTTCATTCTGGCAGACTCTTTAAGGTTTTTAGTAGGTCTAGCTCTTTTAAAAGTCCTATGGAGAGGGAAGACCTATAAAAACACATACAAATTTATTAACCTCAGAATCAATTTCACTACAGAATACAGGCCTCCTAAAAGTTTCTCTTGAATAATTGCATCCTAATGAGGCCCAGTGTAGATCCCCTATGTCCTCGGGGTCAGTTTTCAACGAGCCAGGGAAGTGGCTGACTTCGCTGAACACCTGGGTCTTCAGCCCAGATAAAGCAGGCTCCCTCACATGGCGACTTGAGACTTTTTCCAAAGCCCCTCTATGTGTATGACTCCCTAACTTACATCCGTCCAAAAGCCAAGCCTTGTTAAAGGGAAAGGAATATCACCCACTTCTATTTTCATGCAAATAGTCCCAGCAGAATAAAAAGGGGGGCAGTGAAAGTGATGACACTGATCTAATTATCTGTGGGCCAATATCACCAAGTTCCTGAAAGGAGCCCAGAGAACGCCTGACACAGACACACAAAACACAGCCAGGAAACAATGGGGACCTTAGCAACAAGACGCAACTGACTCCCTTCTGCATAAAGAGCTGTTTTATGAGCACTTATTATTCCTCTTAGTTATGTCCCCGCACGTCCCCCAAAGAAAGTTGGAGCTCCTTTTTCCCAGCTTTGTTGATATATAATTGATATTAAAGCACTGTGTAAGTTTAAGTTGTACCATGTATTGATTTTGCATATTTATATGTTACAAAGTAATCACCACCATAGCATTAGCCAAAACTTCACATAATTACCATATTTTGTGTGGTGTGAATGTGTAAGATCTATTTTTTTAGCAATTTTCAATTATGATCACCATACAGTACATTAGATCCCCAGAATTTATTAATCTTATAATTAGAAGTTTATATTTTTTACCAAAATTTCCCTATTTCCCTAAGCCCCAAATCCTTGGTAATCACCACTCTGCTCTGTTTCTAGGAGTTCAGCTTTTTAAGATTTCACATGCAAGTGATATGAAACAGTATTTCTCTTTCTCTGTCTTATTTCACTCAGCACAATGCCCTCAAGGTTCACATAAGTTGTTGCAAATGGCAGGACTTCCTTCTTTCTCATGGCTGAATAGTATTTCCTTGTATGTACACACCACATTTTCTTCAAGCATTCATCCATTGACATCCACTAGGTTGTTTTCATGTCTTAGCTATTGTGAAATAATGGTGCAATGCACTTGGGCTTGCTGAGATGCTTTTGGGATCCTATCTTCTTTCCTTCATTATATACCCAGAAGTAGAATTGCTGGGTTGTTAAAAATAGACATAACATATAAAAATAATACTTCAGGGGGCATAGAACCTCAGCATCCAAATAATGCTCTTCGCAAACTTTCACATCATCTTCATTACCACAGACTGAGGCAAATGTTAAAAATCCCACATTTAAAATGAGAAAATGAAATTCAGGGAGATGAGTCTACCTGACAAAACATTCATAGCATCAAGTACAAATAAAGGAGTCACAAGTCCTAAGATTCTTTGTACTATATACCACACTACAGCTATGTTGTTAATACATCAGCAAAAGGATAAAGTGAAAGATGTGCCCTAAAAAGCAACATTCAACGCAGTTCAGTGAACAATATAGTTTCCTGAATCCAGATAACTCCACCTGGGTTTTGGTATCCAAACCTCCTAGTTTTCTCTCCCAGTGGAAAGTTCCACCCTGTCTCTCCCACCTCTACCTCCCGCACCTCTACCTCCCCCACCTGGCAAGCTCTAGTCCTACTTCAAATCCTGTTGCTGCCTGACCCCAGTATCATCAATGCCTGGGACCATGTCATGTCCTATGCGATTTTCCAGATAAAAAAATCTTTTCCCTTAATACCAGCTCAGATCATATCAAGTTCATCACAACCTCTTAGGCTCTTGGCCATGTCTGTCAGTGATCAGACTGACAGACAGCTTAATTTCCCCCTGGCCCTAAGTCCAACTCCATCCACTCCTCCAGGGCCTGACAGTAGGTTCCATACCTTCTAGCAGAGACTGTAAGGTAGGCAATGATCGTAGGCTTTGGAGTCAGGCAGACAGACCTGGGTTCAAATCCCTTTATATGAATTGGGCAAGTTACTTTAGCTCTATAAACTTCTATTTTCTTTTCTTCCTATGGAGAATGATACTTCAGAGGAAACAGCACAGAGTGTGGTCAAGGTTATACCTTGTCATTTATACCTAATCAAAGTTCATACTAATGTCATTTAAGGATATTTGCCTCACTACCAAAAACAGCTAACACTATTTAGGAAGTGAATAAAGGACTAAATGAATGATTAAATAATTGCATTAATTAATCCAACCATTGGATATACTTGATATAAATGAATCCATTCAATTAAAAAATATGTATTAAATACTACTATGGCCTAGGCACTGTGAAAAACAGACAGGATCCTTGCCCTCATGGAGCTTTTAGTCCATCAATTACTCTCTCCTTCCTTTGGTTTTTGACATGAAATCTATTATGAGATTGAACTGACTACATTGGAACATTTGCTTTTAAAGCTGCCTTTTCTGTTGACCTGTGAGCACCGTGAAGGTACAGGCTAGGTCTTGACCACCTGCCCCAGAGCCTGGTAAGGATGAATTACTTTATGTACTAGCCCAACATACCATTCCTGATGGAGAGTTTGCTTTCTCTTCTGGGTTCATTAAGTTTGCACAATCCTTTTTCTTGCTTCCTGACAAAAATTCAGGCAGGAGGAGGCCCTAGAATTTATCCTTCATGATCTGGTGAAAATGGAGGTTTAGTAAGGGAAACACTTTTGTGTCCAAGACAATTTGTAGATGTGGAGAGAACATTTTAATGTATGTATATTATAAATGAAAATGTTGATATGTAAAAGAAAAGTAATCCAAAATAGCATGCCTACTGAAGAGAGCCTAGTAATGAATAAGAGCCAAAGAGGGCACAAGGGAGCAAGGAGTGGTGGACTGCGGCAAGCCCATGGTGATGCCCAAATTAACTGTGGAGACCAGGCGCCAGTCCTTTTGTGTCCTCTTACTATGTGTTTGAGTTAAGTGGGCCCAGATTAGTTAAAGGAAGAGAACTATATGGATATTGCTACCTACCCAAAGGGCCAAACAAAATCTAGACAAAGACTATAAGTAAACTTGATAGCGGCCACCCTTGGCCTGACAGGAATATTTGCTCTGGGTGAACTTCACTTGATTAAGAAATGGATTCAATTCCATGTTTGTACATTGGCAGACACCTGTGAAAACACAATGTGACAGGGTTTCTTCACCTTCTGTCTGGTGTCACAGTTGTGGAAAGGACAGATAATAAGAACTAATAATAATTTGCAGTTTCAGTGGATGGAGAACAGGAAGCTTGGATACAACTGCCTCACCCGTTTCAGAGCTCGAAGTTAGAGGTCAGGAACACCTGAGAACATGCAGGTTTCAACTTTACACAGAGGAACCCTTCAGGGTAAATGGTGCACATAGGTCATTTCATAAAGCAGACAGCAGCAGAACTCTTGTAGTTGGACTGAGGACTTGAGGTCTGGAAGGCGACATGTTCATCCTCATCTTTGTCCCTTGCAGTTGGTAGGGGTGGTGGGAAGGGAGCAGGCAGAGAGAGAGAGAGAGAGCTGGGGGGAGGGGGGGAATGTGGAGCTTTTGGTTCATAAAAAGAAACCACAATGCTGCAGGGCACTGGGTATTTGATATTCTTTCAGGGTTTTACATGTCAAAGCAATGGTGAACGAGAATGATCAGGAAGGAATAACTGGCTGCCAGCATCCTCCTTAACCATGGTGATTATCTCCCAGCCAAAGTCAGCAGGCAGCAGACTGATAACAGACATATCAGTTCTTCTGTTCACAATTCATTTAGAGGTTTTTTCATGTGGAAGACAATTTATTCAGACTTTCAGGTCTCTAGTCAGCAGGAAGGCACTGGTCCATTATTCCTCATCCTCTCTAACTTCTCAAAACCAGAGAGAAAAAGGTGCCAAACCAGGTGGTCAGACAGGTCTAAGTTCACGCAGAACCTTCTTTCAAAAGCTTTGGAAGCT
>PVJI01023111.1:0-24225 GCA_004026765.1 Micronycteris hirsuta
GTATAGGTGTATGTGGTGCATCTGAAAGAAGAGGGTGCCATCTATACTCACCACACAATGTTTACAAAGAGGGTGGTATTTCTCCCCCAAATTAGAAATTAGTTTGTAAATAAATTATTTTCTGGGATGGATATGAATGATCTTTATTCTGATTATCTTAATTGTTAGATTAGTAAACAGAAGAAGCTTTGCTCCTCTAAGTGCTCTAGGTCAATACAAATTAGAATGATGTTTCTGTCTATATGAGGTACACCAAGAGGCACTTTCTCAGCTGAAAAACCTGAGCTGTTTGACTTGTATTATAGAAATATTTGCATTCATGTCTTTATTAACAGTGTGGAAATATGAGGCAATTTAAAGCTCTTTTTAACATTTTATTTCTTTCATATTATGATTTTATCAGAAAATAATATTAATGCAAGTGTCATTTATTATAAATACTGAGATTGGGAGAAGATATATTCATAAAGCAGTGGGTAGTGAGAGCCTTGGGGATAATATTTATTTTTTAAACAAAGAAGTCTTTGTTTTTTCTTTTTAATTTTTGTTCAAGTACTGTGTCTCCATTTTTCCCCTCTCACCGCCCCCCACGCCAGCCATCCCCACCTCCCACCCTCTGTCCTACGCCCCTTTGGCTTTGTCCATGTGCCCTTTGTACATGTTCCTTGACGACCCTTCCCCCTTTTCCCTCATTATCCCCTCCCACCTCCAGTTTGTTTCTTTATTCCAATGTCTCTGGTTATATTTTGTTTGCTTGTTTGTATTGTTGATTAGGTTCCACTTATAGGTGAAATCATATGGTATTTGTCTTTCACCGCCTTTTCCATGTCTTATAGCGTATAACATATATAGAAAATATGTTCAACTTTTCCTATTATGCTGAACCAGTTTGCCAAAAGATGATCATGCTTTTTGACTGTTGTTATTCATCGATTATAAACATATTTTGTTTTTCTTTACAAGGACAAACTGCTCTATTTCACAATTTTCTAAAGTAATTTAAGGGAAGTTTGCGATATAAAAAAGTGTAATGTGTTATTTAGATCTGGGTAGATTTAGCAGTGTGTATGCTGGGTCACCAGTTAAAAAGCATGACAGTTAAAAAACAGAAGAATGAGTACTTTAACCTATGAAAAAGAAATATTTTTCACATACCAAAAATGATCAGGCCATTGCAGTTACCTTTTTAGATTAATTTACCTTGCTGGTTTACTTTTTAGCTTTGAAATAGTGGCAATGTAAGTCAAATTAGAGGATAGTGATCTGTTGAATTTTATTGACAATCTTGCTTTTCTTTTCTTTTTTTTTAACATAGGTGGTAGACAATTATCGCTAACACACAGAGCACGTATACTTGGTACCATACTCTCTAAGCTCTTCACATGTATTAAATATTTTAGTTTTCACACAACCCTTTGAGGTATGTAGTATCATTATTCCCATTTTAAAGTTGATTAAACTAAGTTAGGAGGCTACTGGACTTGTACAGGTCACTAAACTAGTTACTGTCAGAGCCAGAGTTCAATCTGATCACTCTGTTATACTGACTCAGATAGCAACTATATTTCTGCAGTGCAGAGTGTGAACCAGGGGTCTAAAACGTACGTTTTGCATTAGTTCCATTAGTTTAATCCTCAGCACAATTTCAGAGGGTGTGGGGTGTGATCATGTTAGTTACTATATAGAAAATCACTCTAAAAGTGTGAATCAAAATCTTTTCACACGTATAATGATATGAATAATGTCAGAGATAATAGAGTTAGGAAGTTTTAGATGTGTTCAATACTATTAATTTTTTAAAATATCTGTGATGGAGTGATACAGAGCCCCTGCATTGAATTAATGCACATACGTTGTTTAAGGAGAGCAAGATAGTATTTGGGGATTTTGTAACCAGAATCTAATAAACATTTACGAATACTTCATTCAATAGCAAATGAATCTGTATACATTCTTTTCAAGTGGCAAGGCAGCATGTTCTAAAACATACTATGTCATGGGTCATAAAACAAACATCAACAAATTTAGCAGAATTTAAATTATTACAGAGTGTGTTTTTCAACAACATGTAACAAACTAGCAATTAGTGACAAAAAGGTGACTGAAAAATCTCAACACTTCAAAACTAAACCATAGACATGTAAATAATACATGGATCAAAGTAGAAGCCTCAATGGAAATTAAAAAAAATAACAGTGAGTTGAATGAATATGAAAATACATCGTAAAAACATTTGTGGGATTCACCTAACTCACTTCTTAGAGGAAAATGTATAGCACTTAATGCATACATTAGAAAAGGGGAAAGTCTTAGATCAGTTATCAAAACTTCCACTTTAAGAACCTAGAAAAATAGAGCAAAGTAAACACAAAACAAAGAGAAGTAAATAAGCAATAAAGAGCAGAAATTGATGAAATTGAAAACAGAAAAAAATAGAGACAATGAAACCAAGAGCTGTGTTTTGAAAAGTTTAACAAAATGACAGGCTTCTAGCTAACTGACAAAGAAAAAAGGGAAGACGCAAATGGCCACTATCAGTAATGAAACGGGATATCAATACAGACCCTGCAGTCATCAATAAACTAATAAAGAAGCTACAAACAACTCTAATCATATAAGTTTGACAATTGACAGGATAGAATAATTTAACAAAAGGCACATACTACTATAACTCATTCAATATGAAATAATTTGAATAGCTCTCTAATTATTAAGGAAATTGAATTTGTAATTTTAAAATTTACAAAAAGAAGATCTTCAAGTCCAGATGGTTTCTCTGTAGAGTTTTGAGAAGAATTGACACCAGTTCTACACAGTCTTTTTGAGAAAATAAGAAAGGAGGGAGCACTTCCCAATTCATTTTGTGAAGTTAAAATTACCCTGATACTGAAAGCAAAGACAGTACAAGAAAGTAAAATTACAAACCAAGATACCTCATCAGAGTAGGAATAAAATTCCTTAGAAAACACATTAGCATAAAGAATTCAGCAATATATAACAAGAATTATACCATCTAGAAAACGTTTAAGATTTCTTTGAAAACTAAATGTTTAACTACTATATAACCCAGTAAATTGCATTCCTGGGTCCTTACTCCAGAAAAATGAAGGCTCATGTTTATACAAATACATGAACCTAAAGGTTTATTGCTGTTTTTTTCATAATAGCCCCAAACTGGAAACAACTCAGATATTCCTCAGTGGGTAAGCATATAAATAGACCATGATCCATCCGTGGAATAGTCAGAAAACAGCAACAAAAAACCCCAGACTGTTGATATACACAACCCGAATGAATCTCCAGATAATTGTACTGAGTGGAAAAAAATCCCCAAAGGTATACTGGATTCCATTCGTATAACAATATGACATCCTTGAAATGACAAATTATAGAAATTAAGAGCAATTCCACATTTGATTGGATTTATGTCAGAGCATGCTGAATGTTAGCCTGAGAATGTGAGCTGGGTTTAGTTTTGATTCTGTGCATGATTTTGGGAATCAACTTTTTGGGCTGGTCGCAGGCCTTGTGGCAAAGTAGTTAAATAGTATGTGTGTGTGATGCTGTCCTATCTCCATTTTTTTCTGGGCTGTTCCTTGTCCTCTTCTCACTGACTGTTTTTTGCCCATTCATCCCCATGAGTCTTTGCTCTCAAGTGGTTGCCAGCTCTGAACCATGTGTGAATTAGGAATAATGGCTTAAGATGTTTTATCTTTCAATGGGTTCAATAATAGAGAGTCTCTCAAGACTGAAAGGCTTTCAGGACTGTAATGGCAGATAGTGAAGAGGATGTTCAGGAGGCTCTGTAGTGACTGACAAACTATGTTATATGGGCAGCTGCCAACTATGGGACATCCTGTTATTCCTGATTTAATGTTTTCCACACATCGCACTGGAGCTTTCTAAGTTAAAAAATTGTAAAATGGATGCAGTGCCTTGTCCCTCCTATCCAAATGTAATATTCAGTAGTCATTAAATTAATTGAAGGGGTAAATAAGGCACATTTTTAGTAAGTGTAGATAAAAGAAATTTGCAAGTGACATGTACATTTGTCATGTTACTTAACTGCAAGTTATGATTCCAGAGTGATTTTTGGTGGTGACATGTAGTAACTTCTATCAGTAAGTACATTTTTTGAAGTTTTCTTCACTGAATTAAAGGCATTTGTTTTAATATGGCACATGGTTAAAACCTCCATGGTAAAATATTTAGAAGTGCTTGGTAATACATTGAGTGGCCTTCTTACATTATTGAAATCCCTATTTTTTTCTTTCAAGCTCTGACCTTTTCAAAATACAAAATCAATTGAATATCTGTTACAAGCAAATCCATATGTGGAAAATCTATATCAGTAAGGGGAGAGGGGAATGAAGAAAGGAAAATTTGGAACAATTCCTTCCCAAGAGTGTTTAGCAAAACTACAGATTGTCAGCTGATTAGAGTTTTAGCTCTAGCAATCACTTTAGCCCTTACTTGTCGGATTATACCATGCTTATTCAGTAAATCTCAAAGTCAGGGTTTTATTCCTCATAAGCCCTCATAGAAGTGGAAAAAGTACTAGGGAAAAAATCTATGTTCTTCAATTGGAAAAGAGAATATTATTCCATTTTTCATAGCTTTTTTTGGTCTCATTATTTCTTTGACATACTTTGAAATGAGTATTGTTTCCATTCTGATGTTCAGTTGGCATGTGCTTTTCTAGCTTTCAGATATAGATTGACAGTAAAACAATGGACATTTTCCCCCCTTTATTCCACAAGTCATTAATTAGTAATGAAGACTACTTGTATATGTACATATACTTGAACTCCTCTTTTCAGAGAGCCAAAGTGCTTTTGTTTTTTTTTGTTTTTTTAATTGTCTATTTTCTAGGAAACTAAAAAATGGGTTGCTTGGATTAGTATACTTTATTATTTATGAAAATATCATTTAGTCAAGGATTTACATTATATAGAGATGGTTTCTCTAATTAGTATAAAAAAGTACTTCGTACTTACATGTATTCCTCAGAAACTGAAATCCAACTTCCTGTGATCCCACTAATACTCCTGTTGAGGGAAGGGTAAGAATAATAGGATGATACAATATTTTGCTTTAGCACAGGGTTAACACAACTATATTTATTTGGAAAAAATGCAGTTTCACTGGAAGTATAAATAAATGTTTTAGTTCCAAGTTTATCAGAAATTATATTAATTTAAAAATTGCTTATAGAATATTTTTGTCTTAAAAATGAAAATAATAGTTGTAGATTTTCTCAGTTCCTTTGGATACCCACGCCTTCCCTTTGTATGCATTATAGGGCTTTATGTTTTACTGAATTACAAGATTTTTGAATATGGAAAAGGATGTTAATGAAAGGCAAATTCGTTTAATAGGAAGCTGAGACTCACAGTGTTTAGTTAATCTGTTTGTTTGTTTATTTATTTAATTATTTTAAATCTTCACCTGAAGATATTCTCATTGGTTTTAGAGAGAAAGGACGGGGAGAGAGAGAGACAGACAGACTGACAGACAGACACGTGGGTGTTAGAGAGAAACACCATGCAGAGATTGAACCCACAATCTAGGTATGTGCCCTGATTAGGGATCAAACCTGAAACCTTTTGGTGTATGGGCATATTGCTCTCACCAACTGAGCTACCTGGCCAGGGTGAGACTCACAGAGTTCAGATGTCATTCCTATTTTATACAGATTATTTAGAGCTGATTTGAAACTGGTATTTTCTGTGAATGCAGAATGTTTAGAGTTGGTTGAACTTTTTTGGGGGGAGAATGAAATCATGCTGGTAGCTTCCTAATTGATTATTTGAGAATAAAATTTGTGTTTTTTTTTTTTCCGAGAAAGTCAGCTTTCATTGACATTTCTGCTTGTTAGATTTCTAGCCATATGTATTTTGAAATATTTATGTCTTCAGGTAATATCAACTAATGCATCACATTATTCTATATAGATAGTATCTATGATGCTATGCATAAAAATTAAAGTTGCTGACTTCTTACATTCTATGTTAATTTAGGAAAGTTGATCATAAATTTTACATGAACAGACACTATTGGATGTTAATGAACTGAAAGAATTACAGACTTTAGAGTGAAGTGTCTTTATAGTCTTGATCAAACATAGAGTAGGTTATTCAGAATCTTAGGGAGACTTAGGGACACTCCCGAGTTAGATGACTGATGTGGTGTGGTGCCGTGGCACACCAGATTCTCGGTGACTGCAGGTCGTTGATGCTGAGGCTTCCTGTCCTGCTTTTCCTGCCTGCTCCTCCAAGTGGTGATTGCACTGATTTATGTAGTGGGCCATATCAAGTCCTTCTTTCAATGAAGTGGACAGGTATATTTAGTGTTGAGTAGAGAGTTTGACAAATACTGGGCATTGTGGTTAGTAGAGATTGTATAGCAGAAAAATGAGTGGGGAGCATACCTCCAAAAGTGTGTGGTTTGAGGCCTGAGCCAAGGGAGCATTTCTGGAGAGGTGAGAGCTGAAATGGCTTAGTGAGTTAATAGGTAATTCTCCCAAAAGAAGGGAGAGACCATCATTTCCCTCAGGTGAAAAAACAGTGCAAAGTTGTGGAGGCATGAGAGAACACGGTATGTTCTATAATATGAAAGTGCTTTAGAAAGAAAGGAAAAGGGTTGCAGAATGGAGAGAGATAAAGCTGTTAAGATAGAAAATGTCACCTCACAATAGCAGAGATGCGTTCAGACAGTTTGGAAGGCTCAGCACTTCCAAATGTCTCCATTCTTAATATGGAATCCAAAATAAAAATAATACTATACTAAAATGAAGTTAGGTTCTTTCCAAATTTTGATTGTAGAATTTTAGACAAATGACAGCTGATTTTGACTCTCACACATGCTTGGTCTACTAGTATTGTATTACAGTTCTATTGAAAAGGCTTGTAACACAGATTTTGGATTTTATCCTGAATAAATTGAGTGATATTGTAAGATTTTTTACTAGGTGTTTTTATGATCGCATTTGATTTTTCAAGATTACCTGGTCAACAATATGGAGAATAGCCAAGAGGTGACTGAGGTAAGGTAGGGAGAGACCTTCTGAGGGAGGTGACGTACTTTCTCAGCGGGAAGGGCATCTCCGCTCAGGCAGTATCAGTGGTGATAGACATGAGAAAAAGGACCTGAGAAGTGTTTGTGAGGCAGGAGCTGCAGAACTACTACTGACCAGGGAAAGCTGAGGGTAAGAGGTAAGCTGTATGCAATGTGAGGAAAATGATGAATCAGTGAGGGGCGTGTGGAGTGCTTGTGGAATTGTATTGGTGGAATTAACCTAGCAGCACTCGAATGTACGTACTCATCTGTCAACATAGATCTGGAAACATCTAGAACTGTAACCACAGAGCGGAGAAGGTATGGAGTTTAAAGGGAAGATGATTGTTTCTCCCAGCTCTTTCCTGGGCCTTCAGGGACCTTAAGAGGAGCTTGTTTGAGCAGTTTGTTTTCTTTTTCTGCGTGTCCAGTCCCGGGCTTTAGATGAACATGGTCCTTTTCATGGCTGCAGAGGACTCAAGTCAGAATTCTTGTATAGTGTTGCAAAAGCCTTTTCTGACTCTCCCATTTTTTTCCTCAGTATTTTGTCTCCAGGACTCCTGCTATTTATTTCACTTCTATATATGTGGAAATATATCAATATATATATATGTGAACATTTCTATCTTTGATAAATTATTCCTATTATAAATGAGTATCCTTGAACATATAACTGTTAAATATATCGGTTAATTTCCTAAGGATACATTCCCACAAGTAGAATCATTAGATCAAAGTATTTGAAAATCTCTCTGTTGCAGGATATTGGCAATTTTCCTTTGATCCAGTTGTGCCATGATAAAAAAAAATTCTGAAATATGGTTCTCCAGGCAGATTAATACAGTATTTATGCTCACTGTTCTTTTGAATAATCAAAAGAAAATGGATTGTCATTTAGTCAAAAGCAGCCAGTTATTAGTGTGGGCCTCCATCTTAAGAAATGCCTTTTTCTCCCCCAAAAGTCATTTAGCATTTTTGTACCATCCTTGTCAATAAGGAGAGTTTTTTCCTCATGTTTTTAATATGTAGAGAAATCATCATTGTCCAGGTAGCAACTGTCAGGTTTAGGGTGTCTGGACACCATTATACCATTATTATTTGAGATTGTACTATTTTACCATCTAAAATGATTTGTCCAGTAAGTCTCATTTGATAAATATACTGATGTAAAAATTCACTATAGTATTAATACCACTTGATTAAAATTTTAGTTGGGGCACAGTGCTACTAAAAATATGTGGAATTATCTATTTATTATTTCCATTATCATGGAATGAAAAAAATTGAATTAAAGTGTTTTACAAAAATGTTTCCATTTAATTGAGAAGATAGATTTTCAGTTAGTTTTTTTAAAGGAAACTGAATTCTTTGAATCTTAGACTGTAAAAAAATGATAATATACCTGTTGGTGGGAATTCAACAGGTTTTACTAAATATTTTTGTTTTTGACACTATGAAATTTGAACACAGAATCATTAAAATGAGGGAGATTGAGCTAAATGGCTATCCCATTTAGCCTCCTTTGAGTCATGTGTGTGGGCTGTGGTGGCAATTTGCCTGGCTTTGAAACCTGATGAGTTTTCACTAGTTACGTAATCTTGGATCACGTACTTCAACTCCAAGGGCCTCAGTGTAAATTATCTGTAAAGTTAACTTGACAGTAGTTTCTAAATCGGGAGATACAGCAATTAATGATCTTAGCACAATGTTTCACACATAGTAAGCATTGGATAAATGTTACCTAATACTTAGATCAGCATAAACTAAAATAACAAAAACATTTATTTCCTTCCATATGTCACTTTTCTTCTAAAATGGTACGCATTTCTGGACCTGTTGCAGGATACAAGGAGAGTAATGTAGCAGATTGTGTCACGTAAAGTTGAGCTGGGGAATGCATGAACTGTACATTATTGATCTAAGTGTGGTAAGCATGCAAGGAAGACAGATTGACTTTCTTCTTGGGCCGAATTATTCTAGAAATGATTTTATTTCAGAAGTATATTATAAAGAAATTTTAATGAATCAAATTCAATGGATCATTTGTTTTGGCCTCTCAAATCCCATATGCTTTGCAGCTTAAGTATTGTTTTGCTAGGTAAATAGGTAAATCTCTGTGTGTTTTCAACCCACGTGGAATTACAGTTGGAAGTTTAAAACAGGCCAAAACCTTATTCCTGGTGCTAATGGGAAATGTTCTAGAATGAGCAAAAAAAGGAAAATGTGTATAAATCTCTCATAATATTCTTAAATGTTTTTAAAATATGTATTGTATTGTGTGTGTGTGTGTGAGAGAGATGATTGTGATGATGATGATGTACCAGAAAACAAGAATGGAAACAAATGTAACTATAATTCAATGGCTACTTTGCAATTAGAAGTAATTCTTTCCATAGTTAACAATGTAACAGCATTTATGGGACCTCTGATTTTTTAAAAAAATATAGTTTATAGAATCTAGCCTTTAATTACTATTTAATTTTAATTAAGTAAAAACATGCAAAATGAGATATGGTGCTTTTAAGTTGGGATTCCAATTAGAAGTGCTTTAATGCAAGTCAGTTGTAAATTTTAACGAATTATTCCATTTATATTTGGATAACTTCTCCCCATCTACTGCTACACAGCTTCAAAGATTTTTGTGTACCCTTCAGCCTTAAAACAGCTATTTCAATGTATTAATTTATAACGTCTTCTAGGATGCTTTCACAGTCCCTCCAATTCAAATCCCCAAAGTCATTTGTTTATCCAAAGTGAAACAAAGCTTATACAGTTAATCCTAGTATCAATTGAAATTTAAGAACATCTTCATGCATGAATTCCTGTCACTGAAAGACAGTTCCATATTGTGTATTTTCAAGATCTGTAATTTACAAAATTGTACATTGGGAAGAGATCCTCTTCATTGTTCTCACCTCTTCTTCCAGCCTTCACCTTTCCCGTTAACTAGGCTGTTCTGATTTTTGTTTCCCACGTGGAGGAGACTCTCCTGTTGACCCTGCCCTCCTGCTCCGCACAGCTCGTTCTCAGGAAGAATTTTGAGAAATTATATTTACCCTATTATTATTATTACAGATGGCTGACAAAACTTAAGTTAGCTGCTTCTAAGCAGCTTTTTTGGTTTAAAGGAGAAAGATTTGTATCAAAGAAACAGATAATTAATGGTGAAATTTTTAAAATTTGATTTATTTACTGGAAATATTTCTGAGCGGAGGTAGGATCATTACTTGTACTGTCTGCAACCATGACATGGAACTGAGTTCTGCCTTCACCGCATGTACACTTAAAGCACATGCTTTTTCTTTTTACCATTTTTAAAAGCTGTTCACTAATAGGAAACAGATGGATTAATTTCCCATCTGCTTAAAATGGTGGGATTCAGCCGTTAACAATGTTGATTATACTTTATCTGTGAAAACACAAATGTTGCCCTGTCAGCTTGGGAATAATCAATGAGCACACAGACCTAAAGCTTAACACAGACTTAGGGAAAACAGATCATCTAGATTAATTTTGTATGTACTATGCAATATAGAAAACCTTATATATTTTTCTCAATGTGAAAAGAAACCTTCAGAAACAGAAAAAACTAGTGTTTCACATCCAACATAATTAACATTTTTGTTAAATTGCTTACTTTTTATACATATGGGTTAGTGAAGCTGAGATCATATTTCATTTTGTGTTGCTTTGAAAAATTCATATTTCTCAATAAACATGTTACTTTAAACTCATTTATCATTGATCACATTAATCATCTATAAGATTTATGTATAGATGTAAATCACAAAATGAAGCTTTACAGCGATTTTTTTCAAATAGTTGATTGTGTAAGTGCTTTTCCTTACATTACAATTGTGTTCCCCACTGACTTATGAAAATTCCTTATCATACATAAAGTGCATCAAGTTTTTTGACATTGTTACTTGATGCTCTGTTTTGTTCTTTGGGTGAGTGTATTTTTATTAGGTGGATCAAATTATGTAGGGAAATAGTTTTTTAATTACCCTTCATGATTGACAGTTTTGAGTTAATCTTTATATTAATGTATTTTGAGAAAAAATTAAGCATTGCTTTATTCATTAAATACAAAAAATATTAAGCCCTCTCAATCATATGCATATGATTTTTAGGCTGAGTAAATATGAACATACTGAGAAACAGCCCGTCCACTAACAAATAGTGTGTATAAACACGGGCTTGAGAGCTCATTTGCAAGTGTGAGGCCTCCAGACTCCAGTTAGTTATTTTATCTTCAAACCAAACAACTTTTAGAAAAAATTAAAAAATTGGAAATTGAGGAGAAATGCTGAAAAAGGAGGTTTTCTTTTCCCTTCTTCTTCATCAATGGTTCTGTCAGACTTATTTCTGCCCCCTGAATAGCAGGAAGGGAAGATGAGAGCTGATTATTCATCACCACTCCTATTTTTATTTCAGTTGACCCAATAAAGAAAAAAGAAAAATAATTTCTGGCTTTTTATATGGGCCGCTCTGCTGTTTTTGTGTTGGTTTTAAGTTAGCATGACATTAGTGGTTAACAGTTTTGATGAATATATTGTTTTAGCTTTTGTTAGTATTATGTTACTATATTGAAATACAAAAATGAATTTTTATTGTATCCTGCAATTTAAATGGTATCTGCCAATACGTATATGCTTCATTAGCAATAGTATATCAACTGGTAATGTAAAGTAATGATATTTGGCATGTTATTTGTTTATATTTGTGTGTTAACTTTACCTCTGCTATTGGGTTTAGATTTAGAAAATTCTGATGAGAATCTTTCAATAACTTACTTTTTCTAAATATCACCTATGTATGGTTTTAACAATATTCATTGTTTTTAAGGTAGCTGTATTCATAAGCTTTTTTGTTTTAATTTGCTTGTATTTTATAAATGCCAAGTCCTACTAAATATTAACAATTAATGCTAGCAACATATGGATTATTATTTTAATCATAATAATTTGGCCAGATAGGGTGATTTTGCACAAGCTGCAAGAAGAATTCTACTTTCATATGTCATAAAATAATGTTTTCCTTTTTGTGTGTTCATCTTCACAATTTCTGTTAAAAAATAGGGCGCTAAAGGTTGATACATGTTATTTTGGGAATAAATAAGAATTGGCTCAGAGCTACCAACCTAAAATTCTATTTGAAAATAACTTCTTGAAAGTAAGTGCTTTTTGTATCTAGCAAATCTCTTGGCTAAATGTCATCATTTTTATGTTTTAATAATGTATATTTGCTGATACAGGATAACAATAATAGGTTCAATTTTCACTTATCTGGTTATATCTGAGAAATTAAAGATTTATTTCTCTAAGTAGCCATTATTAAGAGTCATGTGAGAGACTCAAGAGCTCAGAAGACAGGGCATAGCTTTTTCCCATACTGTGGGTTCTGGAAATGGCTCTGGTAGACTATTTTAAAGTGCAATCACTGATCTTGACCTTTCACTGCCTTTTGTGGCCTGTCCTTTTCCATCAGTTGTTGAGATAATTTGGATCTCTCCCATTAAGTCTTCTAAGCTCCTGTATTTTAGACTTACCTGCCCTACTGTGAACATTTCCCCATGATGGATCTCATGAGCTTCTGTTATCTCCTTCAGTAAATCTTCTTTACAGATGTTTAGTTAATTGACTTCATGTGAAAAGCAGTAATCCACTTTTAGGACAGATGAATCCCGGTGTGATTCAATTCCATGTGAACTGTAATTTCCTCAAATCAGACACAGCAAGAACAACTTCTGATACTAACAAATAACTGTTTCTCATCTGATTGAAATTTTATCTAGACTGGGTTGTCTTTATTGCTAAAACAATGCATGTACCCTTCAGCATTTTTATCTGTAGTTAGAGTTACCAATTATTTTTCACTTATAAAACTCTGCATGAAGTCTGACACAAGCTGGTTTCAGCCTCCGCACTTTATTTTTCTGATGATGAAACTGTTACCAAACAGCAGCTGGGGTCCTGCTGCCCGCCTTCACCCTCCAGGCAAAACTCCAGAGGAAAAGGTTTCGTGTTGAAAGAAAGGCGTCTTTATTCAAAAGCTCTTTAACCATAACAATTTCACATGTTCCCTGGACAATTATCATTCATTGATGAACAGAGGATTAGAAATTAAATTAGAGTGTTTTATTTGTTTTTGATATATTATTCTTTATTTGTTTTTGCTTTGTTTTTGGCCTGAGGAATGTAACGTTGAATAGAAATGGGGTTTCTTTTTGGAGTTAATAGAATTATTTTTGTAATTATTAAAATCATTGAAGTAACATTGGTTAGTATATGATTTTATTACATTTATTATATACTTTATTATATCAGGTGTCCATTCCTGTGATGCATCATCTGTATATGGTGTTGTACCTACCACCCAAGGTCAAATCGTCTTCCCTCATCGTCCATTCTACCCCCTCTACCCCCGCTAGTCCCCATCGCCCGTTCCATGTGGTAACTGCTGTGATACTGGTGTCTACGTCTGCGACTTGATGTTTGTTTGCCTTGTCTGTTCATTTGTTGCTTTCAGTTTTATATTCCACATATGAATGAAATCATATGGTTCTTGACTTTTTCTGTCTGATGTTTTGCTTGGCATGATATCCCCAGGATCCATCCATGTTGGTGCAAATGGCAGTATTTCATCTTATGGCCGAGTAGTGTACCACTTCTTCTTCATCCAGTCATCTCTCTGCAGACGTTTTTTGTTTCCATCTCGTGGTCACCAGGAATAATACTGCAGTGAACATAGGGGTGAAGACCTTCAGAATGTTTTTTACATGAAAGTTTTAAGAATCAAATGTCTCAACCATTTATCTTTTGAAGGTTTCCTTGGATAAATCAGTCATATAGCAAAGGTAAAATACGAGAATATAATGATCTATAGATTTCAGTATGAACTTGAGTAGGAGACTTATGAAAATTTACAGTTTTATGAAAGCCTGAGAAGTTTGGAGTGGTTTGAAGAGGCACACTGAGGTAATGCAGAGAGGCATTAAAGACCAAACATAAATAGACATCAATTTTTATTTCAGACCATATACATGTATTAATGTTTATGGGAAAATTATGCTTATGATATATTCAAAATTATCTGAAAGTGAAAAAATCTTGTGTTAAGAAATTTTAACCAGCTTTTCTTACACACATCTGTTGTCTCTTATTACTAACTCTAATTTCCTTGTAAACCATAAAAGACATATCAAAGAAGAGCCTATGGACTACTATATGGTTTACTGAGAGGATAAATTAAGCATTTTTTTTGTTAACATTTATAATAATTAAAGAAAGGGAAGGGTCAAGTCAAGGAATGTGTATGAAGGACCCATGGACAAGGACAATCAGGGGAAGGATTGAATGGGGGGGCGGTGAGCAGGGCGGGGGGGGCAATGGGAGAAAATGGGGACGACAGTAATTGAACAACACTAAAAAATTTAAGAAAGAAATTTTAATAAAAAAGAAAACTTTCTAATTATATTTACTCAAAAGTTTACACATCACATGAATAATTTCCTAATACTCTCTTTTGATATGCTAGATTTAACTTGGCTTTATAGAGACAATATCATGGTAACTTAGCTATTTTTATGTCCAGGGTTTTAAATGCATTAGAATCTAATGATTACTTCTCAGTGTCATACTACTCGGATCTTATAAACCCTTAGTATCATTTAATTTACGTTTGACAGAAACAACATTTATCATATTTTAGAATTCATAAATTTTTTGTCTTATTTTTTGTAGTCATTTTATATATAAAAATGTGTAGGATATACTTTAGAGCTCAGTCGTCTTTGGGTAAAAGTCTAAAACAAAAGACCAGCTCAAGCAGGTTCGAACTTTTGGATTCAATCAAGGCACTCAAACGAACCAGCTGCATTCTGTCTCGATTGGCTCCTATCCCAAATCTATCCAGTTATTGGCTGACATAGGACAAGAAGTTTGACCTTTAAAACTCGGATGTTTTTATTCCTTAAAGCTCTTGAAACTACTTAGTACTAACACCTGATGATATATTTCAGTTTTCCATGTCTCTCTGAAATATGTTTCGTTTTAATGGAAAAATGAATGCTTTATTGTTTTTTAAAATGTTTCTGAAGTATATTTTGTTAAATATGTATGATTTTGGTAAGGGTCTTTAATGGGCTCAAAACCAACTTGATAAGATCAACAAGCAGTTGTATCTTTTCACTAGGGAGCACTTAGATTTTTGTCTTTCTTTTATTTTCTTCAGATCTTTTTCTGTGATTGCCACCTAATAAAGTAACTCACTAGATTTTGGTTATATTTAAGGTTATCAAACATGAACAAATTATTTTTTCATTAATGGTACATGTCCCCTGTCTTTTTGTTTTGAATACACAAGTGGCAAATGCCAAATTGTGAAGCGTGTGTTTCAGACAGTGTCTGGGTTGGTCAAGAACATTCTCTTTCCCCAAATAAATATTTTTGTTTGTTTTGAAGCATCACCTTTTGTTAGTTGTTTTATGATTTTTCAAATATCTAGTGATAGTTCATCTGATTTCCCCAATTGGCCTCTACCATTAAGCACTTAAATAAATAAATATTGATAAATCATTTCTCCATCAAGTTTCCCCATGAAAAAAGGCGTGTTTAGAAGATTTTAATGGCTGTCATGGCTCAGATTAGTGGGCACTGTGTTGTGTTCTTTGACCCTCATTCTGGGTCTCGGAGATGTCTGTCTTATCTGAGCATCTTATCTGGGCATGCTTACATGTAATTGGGCCCTATTCTTAGAAGATTTCTATCAAAGGTAATTTCATTTCATTAAAATTTAACAGTAGTTCATCTGATAGGTATCTAATCACTTCTTGGGTAACAAATTTTTTTACACATATGATTCTAGGATATACTAAATTTTGCATATATAGTTTTATCTGTCAAGTTCTGTGAAGATGTTGACAACTCAAAGTGTTAGGATATATCTATCCATCTCTTTCTTTCTTTCTGAATGACCTCTAAAATAAAAAGTAATGAATGTATTGTATCTATTAGATGCTGGAAATATTACAAGAGGATAAGAGGAATTTTATTTTAATAATTAATTATCTTGAAATTCCACATGGTATTTTTGCAATTATAAAGTACTAACCTAGCTATACTCAAGAAACATAGGTCATATCCAGTATTATAATGTGTTTGATTCATATTTAATAATATTCTGAATTGATCTTCTACATCTAATGTCACCAGAATGGTATTGAAATTAAATAATAGAACATAGAAACAGATATCTAAGTGGGATTTTTTAATTACTCAAAGTTTATCTGTTACTTTCATGTATTGTTTGATTATATGATGATGATTTTAGTAAGTCATTTTGTTATTGATATTAAATATTTTAGGACCATAATGTATCTAAAAAGAAAACTGAGTTTTGGATTTCAAACAAACTATCACAACATTTATAGTTGCATTTCACTATTACTGTGTAGTTCTTGGGTATTTGAGAATTAATATGTTTCATTATAGGTTTTTACCACAAAGTAACAAGATAAATACAGGGTAGCTACTTTGTTTTCATTAAAATGTTCTTCCTTGGTAATTGAATGGAAAAAAGCTATACTTACAGCATATGCCTTACAAGCATAAAGTTTATTTCTCTTCCAATGCAGGATTTTGTTTTGTTTATATTGTGATTTATTTTGTTTATATTTTGATCTCCCTTATAAGACAGTGAATTTATGAAGGAAAAAAATAGTAATCTCTACTTCCCTAACATCTTGCGCAGTATTTAGTACAATGAAATATTCTTAGTAAATTTTAGTTGAAATGAGCCATGACTCACAAGGTGGTAAAACATTTGCTCCAAGCCATTTTATAATGAATTTTGGTTTAACTTGATTTCAGTAACAATGTATTTTTCATCAGTGTACTGGATATTCAGAAGTTTGGGCTAATTGGTATCATTTTCAGGTATAAATATTGTTCTACTTATATTGTGGCTCAGAGATGAAAATGACATTATCCCTTCATTTAAGTGATATTCCAGTCTATCTATTTCAGTCTGGCTGATGGGGACACTACCCAGAGAAACTAAATTGGAACCTTACCAGTTGTCTAGGTTGAGTAGCAATAAAAATCAGAAATAGTGTGGTGAAATGGTAATGGGAAGATAATAGACTACAGAGTGACGGAGATGAAAAACTCAAATGCATTTTGCAACTGATTTTGATGTTGAAGATACAGGGAAAGGAAGACTCAGAATTATGGTTTTCCAGGTCTGGGTAATAGAGAATTTTGGTGTCCTTGTCAGAGAACACAGGGAATGGCCATGTAGTAGAGCTTTTTCGTTAATTTAAATAAATTTTAATTTGAGGCAATTGCAAGTGGGAGAATGACCATAAAGAGAGAAATACCCCCCAAAACTTGCAACTCTGGATATATATAAGATCTGAATATCAGACTTGAGAGTTATAAAATGTTGCGACTGAACAAGAGCTGGCACAAAGCTTAATTTTGTAGCTGAAAAGAGTGAGTCCCAGAAGAATGAAGTAATATGGCTAAGGTCCCAGAGATTCTGGCAAAGTGAAAACTAGAATCCTCATCTCTTCTCAATTCAATTTTTTTTCTAGTTTCTTACATGTAACTAAATATAATTACATGTAAGAAAAATATATAATGGTTTTGGTGAGGACTTCAGTAAAAAAAGAGGCCGGGGGGATAATTTAGATGCAAAAGTATGAGAACACTAAATATTTTGAATAATATTATTTTAAAAATCAAGAAAGAATGAATGTTTCATTATTTTTTAGGCTCTAGAAGTTTTATGAAGTCTTATCTTTATTTTAAGTAGACAAGTTATTAATGTGAAATAGTATTCTTCATAAAGGAAGTATTCCCATAATTGGAATTTTTTGATGTATCAGAATTTTATCTTCTTTTTTTTTTTAAACTAAGATTATAGAACTCATAACAACAAAATCATTACAATAATACCTTTATAATGTAATATTGTAATGGTTAGGGAGCCATGATAAATTGTTAATTTTTTTTAGAAAAAAAAATCCTCAACTTGCATTAAGCTGTTATTTTAATCAACAAAAATTACCTAATTAAACTTAAAGAATTTGAAGAAAATAATCTGTCTGAATCCAAGTAGATTATTCTCCATGTAAAACATATGCAATATGTAATAGATTTCCTTTTATATTCCAGGTAGGTCTTAAGGAACCATGGGTAGGATCACATTCTAAATCTAGGTATATGTAATTGTGGTGAATATTCTTATAAAGTATTTGGTTTAATTGTTCCTCTTCAAATAACATGATCAAACAAAGATCATTATAACTCTCATGTATTTCTTTGGAAGTTAATTTAATCAGAAAATATAGTTCTTGCTTTTTGTTCTTTCCCATACCCATGATGGAAGGCTTCATGGAGCCTGTAAACATTATGATCTAATGTTCTCAACAAAATTAAAATACAACTACTGATGTTCTGATTTTCATATATTTGTTCATTTTTCTGGGGCACAAGAAAGATAAATGAAATCTTGGCTACTTTTATTTTTCTTTTTGTTGTATAATATAAATAATTATAATAGTTATTTCCTTTTGGCTAACTTTATGTCTGTCTCTTCATTTTATCTTCATACAGTTTGCTTTATATATTATACTATATAGTATATTTCAATAATAAAATTTATGCGAATATAAAATATTTCATGGAACAGAAGAAGAGTTTAGTTTACTTTTAGATTATTCAATGAACAGTTTAATGTCTAGAGAATAGTCCCCATTTTTACTTATTTTCTAGCTGCATTTAAAAAAATGGTCTCTTGAGAAGCTTTGAATCAAATGGAAACAAACTTTTTAACAGCAAAAGAGTTTAGTTCTTTGTTTTCTTTTGAGTGAAATAAAGTTCAAAAAACAACACAAGTGTGTGTTTTTCTAAAGATATTGGCATTTTAAAAAGTTTTTATACAATTAGTTATTTAGAGAAAAAGTCACAGATACATAGCAGACGAATAACTACAGCAAGAGAATTATGTAGAGAAGAATGTATGTGAATTGAGCAGAAGAATGAAGAAGAGAGTAAATATGGAGATGACTATGACTATAAGAAGCCTTTTGGCAAGAAAGGGGAGAGCAGTCAACAAGTTTTCAAACTTTTGATGAAGTGTCTGCCTCAGGAAATTTGAAGACGAAATGGTTTCACATGGGCTCATGATGGTTAATTTCCACTTAGTTTCTGTCTTGATATAAGCGTTGGTAAATATGATTAGACCCAGGCAATTTATGCAAGAGTTTTCCTATGAAGGAAATGAAATGTCCGAGATGCTGGAAAGGGCATGGCAGTCATGTTCTGTGTTGTCAAAAGAATTGATCTCCTACCTTCTGAAGTTTCTTGTTCACTCCTGGGGGGGTGGGAATGACTTTGAAAGTTTTAACCTAAAAATAAAATTCCAGAATGAGAGGCAACAAGTATTTACTTGAGATAAAAAAAAGAATTACATCTGGGGCATAGCTACAGGCAGAAACCTAAATTATGGGGTGAGAAAGCAAGGTTTATTTTTGTTCTTGTTTTGTTTGTTTGTTTGTTTGTTTTTAATGAGAAAAGGAAGGGAAATGACTACATGAATAGAAGAAAGGAATTTCTGTTGGTGCTAACAAACTAGGTTACTCTTCAGCTATACATGGCCGGTTCCTGATTATAAAGAATGTCTGTAATCAGTAGTTCTTGTGGTCATCTCTCTTTTCCTGTATCTTTACAGCCAGTTGTTTGCAAGACAGTGTTGGTTTGGCCCAGTCGAGGAGTAAAACCTGCAAGGCGTTTCCTCTGGAATGGCTGCTCTATCTCAGTTTTAAAATGGCTTCACTTATGTCCACTTTTTATAATGTAAGGGCTACTTAGAATTATTAGTTTGTATTATTTTTCCATCCTTTTTTAAAAAAGATTTAAAAAAATTAGGGTGGAAGAGAGGGAGGTAGAGGGAGAGAAACATTGATGTATGAGAGATACCATACATTGATTGGTTGGTTCTTGCTTGCCCCTGACTAGGCACCTGGCCTGTAACCCAGGCATGTGCCCTGACTGGGATAGAACCAGTGACTTTTAAGTTCACAGGCTGGTACTCAGTCCACTGAACCACACCAGCCAGGGATCTTTTTCCATCCTTGTAACACCTCTGAGGGACCACGAATGTCCATGGCATCAAAGGAAAGACAAAGTAAGTTTCTTCTTTTTTTTTATCATACCCACAAATGTTTATTGAGTCTCTGTGACCTCAGAGACACTCTCTTCTTTCAGGGATGCATTAATTGGAAGTTTGCCTCCATTTTCTTCTTATTTTGTTCCTATTCTGTGGAATCAGGCCAGATTTATCATATAAAGCAGATTCTGATCAGTGAACAATACCAAGGTATCATTTGGTGAACATCTGTGATTTCCCAGGCCCCGTGCTAGGAGATTTACAAACACTATAAATTATAACACCAACTCAGTATGGCAAGGTTCTGTGTTTATCACGAGCCATTGTTTAAACTCACGCTGCATTTCAAAGAAAATCTGACACCCATGGCCTGCAATTTAGGATGCTCCCTGCTGTGTTTCATCTTTTGTTTTATTAATCTCTGGTATTTCATTTCCTGTGTAATATTTTTTCAGACTAGTCTACTCCTCCTAAAGTATAAAACTTGTGCTTCTCTACTTACATTTTTCCTTGCAGTTCCCATGGTATGACACATTGTCACCCGAAATATAATTTTAGTATTATTCTTTCCTATGGTACAGGCCAGTATTGTTTTTGCTGTGGTTATTGTCTTTGTAAATATTTAACAAATTATATGTATTTATTTCATAATTTGACCAAAATTTTTTTCATAGCAAGGAAGCCCTTTCTGGGAGTTTATATTCTTATCTCTATATACCTAACCCTTCTCATTGTAGGAGCTTGCCCATAAAAATTCCTTAATATATTTGTGTTGAATGAGGGGCCACTATCTGCAAAGCACTTTCTTATTGTAAGGTGGCCGTAACGTACATGCTGTGAAGGCAAAGAGAGTGAAAGGCAAAGTCCATATCCATAAATATATTGTCTTAAGAAGGCAAATGTCCCACAGTATGGTCAGATAAGTCAAATATTGTCAGTGTGAAAAAGCATTTTGTAAGTGCAAAAATGTGATAGAGGATCAAGAAGTTTAAAGGAGGGGGATGCCACAATAACCAGGGTGATCAGATGGGATTTAATGGAAAGGGCAGACCTGAGATCAGCTTCAAAGATAAGTCACATTTGAATAGGTGGGGAAAGAAGGCGTTCCAAGTGATCCATTTAGTTTCAGGGATCAAGAAAAACGGATTGAATTCTGGGTTGAAACATTGAGACTGAGTTTCATTGGTAATGGGCATTAGTCCAGGTCATTAATTTACATGGGAAGACAAGGCAGTAGTAGTTATAAGAAGTGGCTTTGGGGTAAGATACCTGGCTCTACTTTAAGAAACTTCCTTGGGCCCAGCTGGTGTAGCGCAGTGGATTGAGCACAGGCTGGGAACCAGAGGGTCCCGGTTCGATTCCCAGTTGGGGCACATGCCTGGGTTGCGGACCAGGTCCCCAGTGAGGGCCATGTGAGAGGCAACCATACATTGCTCTTTCTCCCTCCCTTCTCCTCTCTCTGAAAACAAATAAATAAAATATTTAAAAAAAAAAAGAAACTTCCTTGGTATTTGTTTTATTAAGTTTCTTCTTCTTAAAGATTGAGATACTAAATTCAACATGGTTGTTGCAAGGTTTAAATTATAAAATGCATACAAAATAATTAGAAGAGACCCTGTCAAATGGCACTAAAATATAACATGCAGGAAACATTAGCTTTTATTGGGAATTTGATAATGTTAATCTAATGGTGGTGTATATGTGAACATTTGGAATGTATATTAATTTTAGGCTGAAAATCTAGTTAAGGGTAATAAAGTTAATGCATCATATGAGATTGTGGTACATGATGCTTTACAAGAGCACCAAGTTAGAGAGAGTTAAGGGAATGGAATGATGGGCATTAAAATAAAGCTGTCAACAGGATTGGTTATGGTGAATAGGAGTAATATAAAGTATCAAATAAAATACGAAGTTCTGAGTTTGAAGGACAGGAAACATGATAATAGCACTGGCTGAAACAGAAACGGGAGTTGGATTGAGACAGTTGATATTGAGTAATGTGTTGAATCCGATGTGTGCCTCACACCCAGGGGTCACTCAGTGAATGTCTGTTTTTGATGAGCAGGACTAGTGGGGTCTTCCATTTTTCACCAGGTAGTGGTGGGCTATTTCTGCTGTTATTTAAATAATCATTGTATTTACACACAGATATTTTTATATACAACCTAGAGATTGTATCATGAAAGAAAATGAAGGAGATATAAATAAACACTGATTTTTTTCACTCAACCCATAGTATTCAGTTGCAAATGACTATTCTCTGTCCTTTAATATAGGATTTAGATATAATTTTCCTTTTATCTAGAGAGGTATTGACTGCTATATTTCACAATATTTTTATTTTACCCATGACATAGCATATTGTTGAAGGCAAATATTACTTAATAGTAGTAGCATTAATTCCCCATAATTCTGTAATGGCCACAGCTATGTGAGGACTTTGAAATCAGGTCTGGCTGCAGATGAAATTCTTGCATTTTGTTAAGAGTTGTATTCATACAGTCTTCCAAGAGAGCCTGTCATGAACACGAAACCAGATTTGTATTTGACATATCCAGAGACACACTTCTTAAAGTCTGGTGCACATTCCTTTGCTAATTGTAAATGTATGCCTATTGGCTCTTACTTACCAAGTGTCATAGGTTCTCATAACCTGATTAAAGTAGTGGAAAAGTCTCCTGTTTTCTTTTCAATGTCAAATAAAAAATGCCAACGTATTTAAACTATATGACCTTGCCAGAAGATCTTCAGGTTTTCAGGAATAAGATTGAATTAAGTCATTTTTTATGTATTCAAAGTATCCTACAAGCCACAGTCAGCCCAAATGATTGGAAAGTGAATCCTGAGTTGACTCAGGGTTATTCTTAGCTTTAAAGCTAATGGTTTATGACCTTGTCTAGTTAATGGGGCAAATAGAGTATATAATTCACAGCTTCACTGCAGAGGCTGAAAGGGTGTTATTTTCAGTAACCAAATGAATTTACCTGTCCTAGAAAAGGAAGGAAAATTTGCATGTGTAGTTAGCGCATGCAGTTTGATTACCAATCCACCTGTGGTGGGAAGAATTTTCAGTGTCCCTCAGATTCCTGCCCCCTGGTGCACATGCGCAGTGTAGGCCTTTCCCCTTCAGTGCAGGCTGGGCTTGTGCATGAGATTGTTACCACTCCCTTCATTATGTTATGCTATATGGCAACAGGTAGTTTGCAGATGTAGTAAGTTCCTTAATCAGTTGACTTTGAGTTAATCAAAATGGAGATTATCCTGACCTAACAAGCATTTAAAAAAGCAAGAAACGGGAGCAGTTGTTTACAAATTGGCCTTCAAAAAAAGGTAAACTTCCATGTTTTGGAGAGGGCCAAATGGCAGGTGAGGACTAGAGACTACTAGCACCTGGGTACCTCTGTTCTATAACCACAAGGAACTGAATTCTGCCAACAACCTGAATAAGCTTTGATTTCTGATGTGCAGACTGTGAGCCGAGAGCTCACTTATGTCATTCCTGGACTTTGGACCTCCAGGAACTGTGAGGATTTGTGTTGTTTTAAGTCACTAAATTTCTATCTGTACACACCAATAGAAACTAACATGCTACCCACATATCTCTTTTCATTTTACCCAATTTATATGGGGGCTGAAAAAACTTTTGGAAAATGAATCAAAACTTTCCAGAGTTGAAGAGCAGACATACTCTGGTTTATCTAGTAAACTGTGGACCAGCAGTGTGTGGTTGAAAGCAGCAATGGAAAGCAAGTTATCAGGCTGCGCTGTCTTGCCCATACAAAAAATAATCATCTGTATAATGGTATTATCCTAGTGGAGTCTGACTCAGCAACCATGACTAGAACCTGTCCAGAAGCAGGCAGTACTCACCCTCCTGACACTGGTGACTTTTAAGCACCAAGGAGAAACAATTTATTTATTTATTTATTTTTTATTGTTCAATTACAGTTGTCTGCATCCTCTCCCCTCCCCTCCCCCACCCCCTCCAAT
>PVJI01023112.1:0-24129 GCA_004026765.1 Micronycteris hirsuta
CAGGAGGGGCACACCAGAACTAAAGAGAACTTGAAACAAATAAACAGGCATTAAAAGACGAAAAACACCACAGCTCCCTTCTGCTGCTCTCACTCTAGCCGGCAGAACAAACGCAGGTTGCTGTGTTTATCCACATCCGGTGGAATAAATGGCCCTTCAGTGCAGGGCACCGAAGACTTCCAGCTCAGCCGAGCTGCTGTCTGTCCAGGGTGATAAATTAGAGCTGAAAGCCCCGGGACACAAAGGCACGCCGTCACCCTGCCCCACGCTGTCTGATTGCAGAGAGGTGAGGGTGTCCTTGCCCTGCTGGGAGACCCGGTGAGTACAGGACCAGGGCTGGCCTGGTAAATGGTGACTCTTAGCCTGTCCTCTCTGCTCCTTCCTCCTCCCCCTGGGAGAGGCCACTGAGGATCCGGAAGCAGGAATGTCTGCCGCGTGCGAGCCTCTGTTCTCCTTGAAAGAGAGCCTAGGCCCTCTGAGCAGCACAGCTTTCTCAATGGCAGGTAAGTGCCCCTCTTCCCGGGGTCACCTGCCCTTCCCTGGCTTTGCCTGCGAGGCGCCCGGGCTTCCCGGTGCATTGACATTCACCCCAGTTGAGAATGACCTAACTTAATTCCACGGCCTCCTCCCTTTTCCAGCCCTACCCTGTCTGATCTGGGTGGGAAGTGCACGTCCCACGCGGTGGGAGAACAGCCCCTTGTAGGCTGGAGAGCAGCCTTTTTGAAGGAGCCCGGGGCCTCGTCTCCCAGAATCTGCGGGTCTAGGAGATGTTCTGTGTGAGCTTGAGAGCTGTCTTGCTTGTGTTCCTCCCGACTTGGGCATTCTCTACTAAGAAAAAAAAGGGGTTAGGGCCCCACCCCACCCCCCCTTTCTCCTTTGCTGATTCCTCATTTCTGTTCTGGGCCTGGAGGAAGTTCAGGGCTTTTGTTTCATTGTGATGTAATTACTGGCTGCCGAGGGCCCTAAGATTCCTGGGGAGGGAGGCCTGTCTGGGTACCTGCTCTGTGTCTTTGGGAAACACTTTGAAATGATTAACTCTGCTCTGGCCCTGCTGTTTCTGAGAACAGTGTGCGGTCGTGTTTGAAGGAGGCGGTAGCCAGGGGGCTGGGGATCGCACTGGGTGCCAGGCTGGCGCCTCTGACCCCGGCTGCCTTCGCAGTTAGCTGAGAAAACCTGGGCTTTTCATAGTCCGCTGGAAATGGAGAGATCATTTCCTGGGCTGGTTCCGGTTTCCACTCGGTAGCCTGGCGTTTCCATAACTTTGAATGCGTCATTAATTTAACAGGCGCAGCTGAGAATCCAGGCTCTGCTTTTGGAGCAGGGTGGTGGAGGAGGAGGAAGAGGAGGAGGAGGAGGAATGATTGTTAGCTTTGAAAAATAGCTTCCTTTTGTCGAGTGCATACTCTTTGCTAAGAGCTTCACGTGGATTAACCCGTTCAGTTCTTCAGTAACGCCACAAGGTCCTATGACGTCCACCTTATGGAAGAACGGAGGCACAGAGGTTACATAGCTTCCTTAAGGCTGCCCTGCTGGGCAGCCCGAGAACTAGGCTCCTAACCGCTGTGACGCCCTGTCTGTATCTCCTGGACCAGGCCCACGAGAGCACGTGGCCCCTGACTTCCAGGCAGGGCGTCCAGCTCATCCTGGTTTGCCTGGATCTGGCCATCTCCCACCCACCAAGGGTTGGTCGCCCTGCTTCTGTGGCCCGCGATGCCCGTTGATGGAGCTCCTCTTTTTGTTCAGGGCCCAGCAGGCTTTGCCGTGGACGTCATCCAGGACATTGAACAGCCACAGTACACACCACAGGGCTGGTCCTTGTCTGCTTTTCAGCTGGGGCCCTTTGCCTCTCTGGAGGACACAAGTCCCTGTCATGGTGTGTCATTTCCTAGGCTCTGGAGCATTGCGAGTGCTGTGACTCAGGCTCCGGATGTGGGTGGGGGTGGGAGCGCCTGTCTGGGGCGCCTGGCTGGAGATTGGAGAGGACGGTCATGGAAGGGGAGGTGGCTGTTTTGTGGCAAAGGCCAAGTTCTGGTGCCACCATTGGAAGATTGGGAGGTGAGTGTGCTTTCTGGGGACTGCCTCTGGAGACTGGCGTGCATCATCAACGAGTGACAAGAACCGTTTTCCATCTTTCTCCCAGTTAGTTCCCGGAGCTCCCTATTGAACTTCCCTCCACCCCCTCCTCCCCAGGTCACATCTGCATTGGAGACAGAGAAAGGCAAAATGAGAGTGTGCCCTTAACACCTAGACCCTGAATTAGGAAGTCATCTCGTCACAGAGCTGAGACAAGCCTCTCCCATGTCTCTGGGTTGCGCCGCCTGGGTTCAAATCCCAGCCCTGCCACTTGTGTGATTTTGGGCAGTGACTTGGAGGGCAGGACGTGAAGGGCATTTTGAACACGGCCTGGTACTTTGTATGAAATAAAAGAAGGCCTTAGCTGTTAATGCTGTGGCTCAGGGGCCCTGGCCGGGTGGTTCAGTTGTTTGGAGCATCGTCCTGTATGCCAGAAGGTTGTGGGTTTGACACCCGGTTGGGGCGTGTATGGGAGGCAACCAACTGATATTTCCCCCTCTCTCCCTTTCTCTCTCTGAAATTGATAAGCATATTCTCGGGTGAGGATAAAAACAACCCCGTGGCTCAGGAAAGCTAAGAAGAGCCAGGGTTATCTGGAAGTAAGACTTCCCTGAAGGGATGTCCAGGAGAGGCTGAGCGGGGATTATGAAGTCAAGGGATCGTTTCTGGCGGTGCACACGACGGCGGGTCGGGGCCCATCTCATCCTGAGCTCAGGTCCTGATACCCGCAGACCTCCCCGCAGTATTAAGATTTCAGCGAACTGTCACAAGGAGTGTAGCTTTCTGTGCTTCCTGCTCCATGCTGAGCTGTTTTCCTGAGTCACTGCTCTGTCCTTTTGCTCCCCTCAGCTTTCCTCCCTCGCCCACGTTAACTCCTTCAGAACCAGGCTTATTTCGGGGCCTGGGGGAGGAAAGCGGAGGGTTGCTGGCGTGCCAGCTCAGTGGAATCGCAAGGTCCTGCTACTGCTACCTCACGGAAAGGGCCTTCAGATCAAGGGGGAGCCATTTCCCTGCGTATTCTGTCTCCAGAGGCTGTTTGTCATCCTTCCAAGCTTAGAGATCAAACGCGTGTAGCAATACGTCTCAATCAGAATTAAATCTTTAAAGAAGGGGAAAAATACTTGACTCAGCTTTCTGGAAAAGGTCCTTAAGGCAGCTTTGTAACCACGACGACAGCAAGGGCCGCTGCACCCACTGGAGTGGTCAGGCCTTTATGTCAGGATGCTGACATGCCTCTCATGCCTCTGAGGGCTGCCATTGCCCAGTTTTTCTTTCTCCCTAAGAGCCTTCATTGAAAACTGTGGCTGTTGATGGATGGATGTGCCTGTTGTTTGGAACCTATTAAATTTCTACCCTTTGGAGGCAGCTGCTGAAGCTCCATTAGCTCTGGAGGGAGTTGGTGTATGTATAACCAGGAACAAAATTGAGGTCTTTATGTTTTGCCGAGACAAGAAGGTTGGGGTCCTTTGAGGTGAGGGCGGCCTTGGGTCCCCTGTTTCCCTTTTGTTTTCTGTTGGGCTCCTGAGTTGTAAATTGCTTATGAGCGTACTCATTTCCAGTGATCCCCCTCCCCCTGTCCCCCCTTTCCCATGGAATTAAAGAATTCGAAAGTGCAAAAGGGATTTTAAGTTTAAAAGACCCTGTTCTTCTTGGTCTTTACTGCTGGTGGCACCTTTGGGAAGGTGAAGTGGGGATGGCCCTTCTTCCCAGGAAGTGGCACCCACCCATAGAACTGTGTGGCACATGGGACCCACCCCGGAAGCACGGTTGTGGGCCCCGGGTAAGAAGTTCTGGTCTGGCTGCTTTCTCTTCCTCTCCTCCCGCTTTACCGGTGCGGCCCCGGGGCTCTCAGAAGTAGTGACTGGCCTGGGATTGAATCCTGGTCCGCAGTCTTTAGTCCCTTGCCTTGCCTCGCCTCGCCTCCTCGCTTGACTCCTGTTTCCTCAGTCCCCAGCCAGCCCCACAGGTAGTGGTGGGGAGGAGAGGAGATTGGCTTATGGGGTTCTCTAGGCATGAGAACTCAGAGGCCACCCGCGAACACACACCCGAGAGCATCTCAAACCAGTGAAACCCGCCAGTGCGAGCATCTGAATCCTCCAGAGGGCTTGTTAAACCCCAGGTGGCTGGGGCCTAGCCAGGAGTTTCTGATCCTGTAGATCTGGGGTGGGGCCTGAGACTCTGCATTTCTAGCAAATTCCCAGGTGAAGTCCCTGCTGCCAGCCAGGGCACCACACGTTGGGAACCATCAGTCTCAGCTGCGGGTGGGAACTTAAGAATGCCCAGGAGGAGCTTGCGCCCTTTCTGGCGTCAAAGGTTGGCAGTGTGTGGGCTGGGCTGCCTGTGCCTTAGCTCAGCAGTGGTGCTCATGTGGGAGGGATGTGGGGGCTCTCTTTTGGCCAGTGTTTGAGATTGCTGACGTCATTGCATGGGAGGGTGCCTGGGTGGCTCTTGCAATGAGGAAGAGCTATCCTTCCAAAATCCAGTAGTGAGTGCTCCATTGAGAAACATCAGAGCACACCACATAATTTTTCCCTACCATGCCCTAATTTTCCCATTGGTATGCCTTTCCTCGTATACTTTCTTGCTTGAAAATTTAACCCCAAATGGAGAAAAACATACAAAATCTAAACCTTTGCCCAGTTGCTTTCAGTTTTTAACCGACCAGGATGCCATTTCTTCTAGGACACATGTCCTTTGAGTTCCCAAAACACCTTTCACCAACAGCCAGACTCTGACACCTGAGCACAGATATTTGGGTTTATCACACCCGTGGAGATCAAATTCCAAACACCTTCCTTTGATCAGCCCCAATCTGTCCATATGGTGACGTTTTTTATCCTGAATCAGGCCTCCGTCATCCACTCATTACTGGCTTTGGTTTGCACCTCCTGCTTTTTTTTTTTTTTATGTGAAATTGAACCTCCTAAATACTTTATTACTTTATTTTGATAACGTTGTCCAGACACAGGGTAAATACTATACACAAGGGTTACACAGTGAAAAATAATCCCTTCCCCACGCAAGTTCCCCTCCCCTGAGGCAACCACCAGTCCCTATTTAGAGCAGTTGGTTAATCCAGGAATACTCTAGGCTTATGCAAACAGGGAGACACATATATTACATCTGGTTTTTTTTTGGGGGGGGGCGGGCATGTGTGTTGGTCCCTTAATGGTGCTAGGCATATGTTGCTTTTTAAATTTGATGCAGAAGCTTGGAGACCTCAGACATCAGCCCGTGCCGAGGTGCCTCATTCCTCTCGAAGGCAGCAGAGCAGTCCACTGGGTGGCTGGGGTGGAGACACCGTGGGCGCGGTGCTCCTCCATGACTGTAGCTGTGGACCGTGTTTCTTGGAGGAGATTGTTGGGCCAAAGACTTCGTGAGAAAGGGAGAGTTTTGGTGGTGGAGTGGGGTGGGGACCCCTGGGGGACTGAGGAAGTTTACTCTGGGGACCATGCAGTTCCCAGCTGCGCGTTTTCACTGCGTTTTCTCACTAACTAGCTGTTGTGTGCCTCGGGGCCAGCCCTTTGGGCTCGGCAGGCCCCCACCTGGACGTTTGTGGGAGGACCCCTGCCCTCGGGGGTCTGTTCTCCCTCTAGGAGCCTGTGGCTGGCATTTAATTTCCTCTCAGGGCTCTGTCTCAGGGAGAGACCCTGAACATTTGTTCCAGATTTTCCTGGGGGCTGTCCGGTCAGACTGGATTTTGTTACAGCCATTCATTGTCTTGCTTTAGAGCCCTCCTGCCCCAACATGCTCCACCTTTTGGACCAGAGTAAACCGTTAGGAAGCCTTGCATGTGGCCATATTGGACCCTGTTAATCTGCCCCCCAGTGGCTCCTGTCTAGACACAGAGGACGGTGACACACGACGCCATCTGCGTGCTGGAACTTGCCTGAGCGTTAAAGCTGGAGGAGGAACATTGCCGGGCTATCTTTGGGGATAATCATCTTTACGGATTCCATGTTCCATCCCATCACCTGCACTCTCCACGTAGCTCTTTCCTCTTCTGGTGTCTGTAGCTTTCATTTCTCAGCATGTCAGGCGCTCCAGGCCGTGCCATTATATCATCCCTAAGCTAACGAGACAGCTGTCGGGCATGGAATGGATTCAGAGTCTTGCAGGTGAAGATTGGGTGGTGGTGGAAGTGTATCTGGGTTTCAGTGAGATTCTGGGAGAATTCAAATAGAAAAGGGTGGATTGACAAAGGTGAGGTGGGCATTTTACAGATGAGACTCAGTGAGAATGTGATTTGGGTCGATTTCTTTGGAGGCAAGTTGCACACACACAATGCCCAACTGTGGGCCGGGCCATGGGCACTTTCTGGGGTTTTATTCTTTTTGCATTGGTGACACGTCATTTGCTTGATGAACATCCGTAAATGTGGCTGTCTTTCATGACCAAGTATGTTTTGCCTTTGTTTTCTTAAACGTGTGGCCTTCCTGGTCTGTCTTCCCTGGTTTCCTGCTTTCCCTGTCAGGACCGGATGTGGAGAAGAAATATTTCTTTGGGATAAGGATGATGCCGGTGCCTGTGTGACAACTTGTGGCAGCTGGGTCACAGGCTTGTCAGCAGACAGCAACAGGGAAGGGTGGGGATTGTGGCGAAACAGAGGGCCCATTTTCTCGTGGAGATGCAATGCATGCCTGGTATTCAGATCGTTCTGTTGCCATAAGGCCCTGGAAGGCCCTGATCTGGTTTTTTTTTTTGAGAGAAACCGAAGACCGAGGTTATTTTGTGGAGCCTCCCCCATTTTATACTTTGGCAGCAAACTCAGACTTTTACACAGATGTTACATAGGCCAGAGAAAGGCGGTCTGACCTCTGAGATGGGTAACTGAACGAGGGGGTGGGCGGGTGTATTTTAGGAGGAGGGTTTGGGGACAGAATGCCTGGGGCCCCCCACACCACCTCCCCGGTTGCTTTAAAATGCCTGGTCCTGTCTGTCTCTTTCAGATCCGGGCTCCACAGAGAGAACAGCCCAGAAAAGGAAGTTCCCCAGCCCTCCGCATTCCTCCAATGGCCACTCGCCCCAGGACGCCTCCTCCAGCCCCATTAAAAAGAAAAAGAAACCGGGCTTACTGAACAGTAACAATAAGGAGCAGGTAAAGGGCTGCCGGGAATGGTGTCCACACCCGAGGGACCGAGGCTGTGCTGTGAGGAGCACAGCTCTCTGGGTTTTCCTGAGGGCCGGTGCTTGGCATTGGGCACATGGCCCGACTCCGGCTGCCATTGGCCTAGGGCAGAAACGGGCAGCTCAGAATGGGCCTGTGCAGGCATTTCTGGCGGGTGTTGAGATCTGTTCTGGGGACAGGGTGGTGACCCAGATGCGCCGAAGGCCCTGTGCTCTAGGGTTTGGGGCTTTTCCTTGGGTTTCTGTTTCCCCCCAGTGGCTGTGGAGGACTTTTCCCTCCAGGGCCTCACCAGCAAGATGGTTCCCGCCTCCGCCTGAAGGTGTTTACGTGGCTCTCCCTTCCGGTCTCAGTTTTCTCATCTGTAAAATAATGGGTTTAGGGCTGTGGGGAGAGACGCTGCCATCCCCACCCATTGCTCCTGGTAATTAGTCTCCATTCCTTCTCACTGTGCAGAGACCCCGGGCAGCAGAGCCCACCCTCCCTGGGCAGCCAGGACCAGTCTACTAGATATGAGTGGCTATTTGCCATCTTGGATCCTGCTAAAGAAACCTTCTAGCTTTAGAATTCTCTAATGCAGGCTAGATGCATTTCCGATTAAAAAAAAATGAGAAGTGCTTCAATGTGGACCGTGAGGCCAAGTCTCCTGGCACCGGGGGAGACAGGGTGACCTGTGGTTCTGGTACTACTTAAGCAGGGATTCCTCGGTGTATGCATGCATCTCGTGCATTCCGGAGTGCCGAAGTGGGCTCTGGGGATTTGAGGTTGAATACAACAAGATTATTGCTTTCACGGGAAGAGACCTAGCAGCGGTTAAATGCCCAGAACTGGGAGAGGGTGCGTTTGCGCACACTAATCTATTTTCATTCTCAAATTATATAGCGAGATGCCAGCTCTGGTTTTGCTCTGTGGCTGTAGGCGAGTTAACCTCTTTGTGCCTGGTTTTCCCATCTACTGAAATGAGGACGAGACGCCGACTACAGATTTTCTAGGTTGTTAAGGTGAAGTGAGTGAAATGACGTAAATAATAATAATAATCATGGTCTTAGTAATGATAATAAAGCCAGGCTCTATACTAAGTGGAAAAATCACAAACTATGCATGAAATAATTCAACAACAGCTCTAGAAACGGCCTAGACCTGTGCTGTTCAGTATGGCTGTCTTAAGCCACGTGTGGCCACGGAGCCCTGGCAAATGACAAATGTGACCATGGAACTGAATTTCTAGTTTAATTTAAATTTAAGTGGCTCCCTGTAGGTATCGTGTTGGACACTGCAGGTCTAATCCTATTAGAGCCGGAGAAATGGGTGGGTGCAAAATAAATTTCGCGGGGGTTGCCATTTGAAAAATATACAACAGTGTTGGTAATAATAAAATTAGAAGCAGTGCTTGCAGTGTGCTATGTTCTGTTGTAAGCTCTTTCCTGTGTTAATCTTTAAATTTTTTTTTTTTGCTGAGTCATAATTGACATGGGACTTTTTTTTTTAATTAATTGATTTTTAGAGATAGAGAGAGGCATTGATTTCTTGTTCCACTTACCTATGCATTCATTGGTCGGTTCTTGTAAGTGCCCTGACCAGGGATCGAACCTGCAACCTTGGTGTATCGGGACAGCGCTGTAACCAACTGAGCTACCCACCCAGGGCTGGCATATGACATATTAGTTTCAGATTTTCCCCCTCTTGCCCCCATTTTCAGGTTTCTATGTTAATGTTACCCACCCTGTGAGTAAGGGCTGTAATCACCTCTGTTTTGCAGATGAAAACGCAGAGGTTCAAAGAGGTTAAGTTGTGGCCTTGAGGCCTTAGAGCGAGTAAGAAGCTGTCTTTCAGCTTAAGTCTGCCTGTCACTCAGGAGCTACTACTGTACCTGTTGGGATCAAAGACTAAGAGAGAAATGTGAAGGCTGCCAATAATCCCCAAACCTTACCTCAGCCAGCCATTAACTCTCTGGGCACATGCTTTCTTACCAGCTACCTGTGAGTCACAAAGCAGGCGCTCTCCCGCCCTTGTGCCTCCTCCCTGTGTGTCCACGCACGCACGCACACATTGTGAGTCCCTCCCTGGCCTTTAAGAAGTGGCTGGCTTCTCTTTCTGGGAGCTGATCACCTTGGACAGTTCATGTATTATTCTCTCCCTCCCCTGTCCGTGTGTTAACATCATTTCTGTAACACTTAAACCTTATGACCACATCGAGGTGTCTGTCCATCAGGGTCCCCTCTGGACTGTCGGCTTTAGAAGAGTGGCCAGTGTCCGACAGTTGCTGTCTCCCCAGAGTCTGACCCAGGGTGGGAGGTGATGAATAAAGAACACTCAGGGAGAACTGTGCATTCTGAGTAGAAAGAAAGAAAGAAAGAAAGAGAAAAAAAAAAGAACACTCAGGGCGTGGCAAATTGCAGAGCATGGTGACGGACACGTCACTGTGCTTCCACTGACCCGTCTGTCCTCTTCAGTCCTGGTGGAAGAGCTTACAGGATGGGTCACTGGAGGGGAGGTGTGGCAGGCCTGGACACAGGGAGGGCCCCTTTTCGCCCCCTTGCACCTGGGGAACTGGCTGTGTGACCTTGGCAGCTGTCTCCTATCTCTGAGCTTCAGTTACATTGCAAAAAAGGGTTCGGACCAGGGACGTTAGGAGGTTGATTGTAGGGGCTGATTGGCCAGGAGTTGGCAAAGGGGAAATAGCCTTTGCTGTGAGGAGAGGAAATGGCTGACCTTGACTTTGTGACTCACTGTAGCACATAAAGCTGCTTATATCCTATGGGTAGCCCCTCCCATGCACAGTCTGCTTTCCTAAGCGGAACTTAAATCCTTTTTTCAAAAAAGGCCTTCAGGACACTTTCCTTTTCCATTCCTTTTCCTGGCCTTATGGAATTAAAACCAAATTGTAGGTCGCAAATGTTGTGTTTGACAAACACTAATATAATTCCTATTAGTCACCAACATTTGAAGATTATGAGATTTCAGATAACAACTTACATTTCTGGATTCTTATAAAACTCAGAATTCCAGCAATAGCTGGAGCTGAGTGGATCCTGCCCCTGTGGACGCAGGGTCTGAGCTCCCTAGTTTTCCACACTCCCCACCCCTCCCTACTGCCATACCCTGTGTGCTTCGCTCATTCCTTTTGCCTCTGGCTTTCTTAAGTGTTTGAGTTCTTTTGGTTTTTGGCATACCAGGTCTGTCCAGAAGGTATCCAGCTGTGTAATATGAAAAAGAGGCATTTACTGAAGAAGATATAAGAGACATTGTACATAGGGCAGAGACTCTGCAGTCCCCTTCAAAGTAGGCATCTTGGGACCTCACACAGTTTTCCTAATCACCATCAGCTGCTCTGTCATATTTTCCTGAATCTCATTGATGGTCTGAAATCTCTTAACCTTTCAAAGGTGATTTCAGTTTTGGGAAAAGCCAGAAGTTGCAGGGCACCAAATCTGGTCTGTAGCAGGGCTGAGTCATCTGGGTGATTTGATGTTTTGCCAAAAAACTCTGTACGAGATGTAATGCCTGAGTGGGCACGTTGTCGTGATGAAGTCTGCCCGTCACTAGTTGCCCAGAGCTGTGGCCTCCTGAGTCATCCAGACACTTTCCATGGAGGAATGTTCAAGCTTAACAAAATGTGATACCGATTCATTGCTCTTTTCTCTCAGTCATTTTGAAAGCGACAGCCACACAGTACCCATGCTCACTCAGTGGTGTCTACCACCCCCACTGACTAGTACCGTGAAGTCATCATTGTTCACGCACGAGCATTCCAGTCCGCTCTCCTTGGCTGCCAGGTTACACTGATGTCAGGCAAACTGTTGTTACATGAACAATGGCTGGGCTTTTTCTGGACAGACCTCATGTATCAAGGTTCTCTACCTCCTTCCTTTTTTCCTTCACTCTGTTCTCTTCTGTATTCTAATGTTCTGAAAACAAAGCCGTTCTGGCCTTATTTTTAAAAATCCTGTGTTTTTCCATTTTTGGTGGTGACATTTTATTACCAAGTACAGATATGGGTTGAGTTTTCAGGTTGGGACCCTATTTTCACTCATTTTTCATGTATTGGGGATTCAGTACTTTTAGTGGAGTTGCAAGAAGAGCTTTAAAACATCCTGTACTTTTAGGGGGGAAAAGCATTCTAAGATTTATAATTACTTTTCAATGCCTTTTGGTCCAGTTGTTTCACCCCTTAAGAAATGTTTGAAAACATGTAGGTGCCTTTTCTTGGTTGTACTCAGGGGAACATCCCCAAACTTAGAAGGATGCTTCTGGCTTTTTTTTTTTTAATCGTCATCCGAGAACATTTTTCCATTGCTTTTAGAGAGAGAGGAAGGGAGAGAGAGAAACCTCGATGAGAGAAAGAAGCTTTGATTGGCTGCCTCCCACATGTACCCAGACCAGGGATTATAGGCACCAGGACTGGGGAAGGAACCTGCAACCCAGGTATGTGCCCTGACCGGAAATCGAACCCGTGACCTTTCAGTTATGGGACGACGCTCCAACCAACTGAGCCACACTGGCCAGGGTGCTCCTGGCATTTTGTGTAGGAGGGTCAGGTTGCCAAACACCCTGCAGTTGATGGAAGACAAGAAATATCTTGTCCCCAAATGACATTAGGGCCTTGACTGCAAAATAGCACTCTTATCTTTAGTTCTTGGGTCATCTGAGTTTGAAAATTTGTTTTTGGAAGCTGTCCTTCCTTCCTTTCTCTCTCCCTCTTTTTCTTCCTTCTTTCCTTCCCTCATCAAAGTATTGAGAAATAATTGCTAACAGACTTGTACAGAATGGCCTTAGGCATACTTTGATCAAATATGACAAAGACATCATGGGGCCGCTCCTCACCTCTGAGCCCAGGTGCACACATGCCATAACTGGGCCAGCTAGGACTTACTTATTTTGTTGGATCCATGCATTGTCTTGAAAACCTGGGCGTTTCACAGAAGTCCTTTTGGGGGCAGGGGCAGTGTATTAGCAGTCGAGCCAGTGTGGGGGACAGGAGGGTTGCTGGCATGGTCCTAGACCGGGCAGCACCGTGGGCGGTGCCCGCCTTGCCGCCTTGGCCAGTGGGGCTGAGTGGCAGTGCTCCCCTAGGGCGGCCATGGGCTCCGCCCCTCCCTGCTGTCTCCCAGCGTCCAGGCTGCATGCCAGGGCCGTTCCTCCCGCTCCAGGCCCCGGCATTCGGTCTTCCTTTGGAGACCCGTGCTTTTATCCAAAGCGGAAGAGCAAAAGCTGTGGCAAGCTGGGGCGAGGACTATTTTTTTATGTTAACTACGTGGTCCCTGTAGGAATTTGAATTTGTGGGCCCCTCCTGCCCCCACGTGTACCCTGGGCTCACACAGCAGCCAGAGCACCCACCCACTGGCTTAGGCAGGCCAGGCGCTGCAAACTGTTTAGCCTGGGGGCCAGATGTGGCCAGGAACCTGTCATTGTAATTTAATTTAATTAAAATTAAAAAACAATTTTAAAAAAATTTACAGTTTATATTCACTATTTTTTGTATTAGTTTCAGGTGTACGGCATAGTGGTTAGATAATCATGCACCTTACAAACATTTCCCCCTCTATTTCCAGTTACCCACCTGGTACCATGCAATAGTCATTACAGTATGCAGAGCCTCTTTTTGTAAATAAAGTTTTATTGGCTCACAGCCACATTCATCCCTTTACATACTGTCTTTCTCGCTTGGTGCTGTGGCGGCTGGGTGGAGTAGTTGTGGCTGAGACCAGGTGACCTGCAAAGCCTCAGCTATTTGCTGTCTTTCTAGAGCCCTTTATAGGAAAAGCTTGCTGGCTCCTGGTGTAGACCAAGGTGTTGCAGAAGTGAGGGAAGGAGCCTGTCCATTTCGTTGTTAAGCCAACCTGGGGGAGAAGCAGGGGGACATTTGTTCGCAGAGCCTGCAGTCACCTTGTAATCACACAGGTTGCAACCTGTTCGCCTTACCAGCAGGCTGGTAACACGCCTTGTACTTACGGGGGAGAAAAGTCATAACTCATTTTACCTGAACCGATTTGCTTTTCCAGTTTTAAATGTTCTATATTGGTTATCAGATGGTTTGGATGGAGCAGGAAACATTTACAAGCAGCAGATAAGGCAGGTATCTGATTGACAAGGAGATTATCGGGGAGGTAGGTTTTAGCCACAACTTCCCCACTTCAGGAAAGGACAAAACCTCCTGAAAAAGAGATTGGATTAGCCTGGCACTCAGCTCCTCTGGATCCTCCCAGGAACCCCCGCCCCCAGCCGGGTGTGGGGCTGGGCAAGGGCGTGGGGGAAACTTCACTTTGGAAATGGCTGTGTGCTGGCTTCTACGAGATAGGAAGGACTTCGGTTGCCAGTTAGGGATGTGAACTGTCCTATGTGAATTTTCCACTTCTATTTAGATCTTGATGACGCTTCCTGTCCTATTATTAACTTACTGGCATAGGGCTTGCTGCTCTCATGCAGACACCATGAAAACATCCTAGAAGACCCTAGATCGTTGTATTTGCTTGTCAGGTGCAGTTCTGGGCTACCCGGGTTTGAGGCCTTGCTCTGGGCTTGGGGGTCAGATAAGTGTTTTTTTGTTTTTTGTTTTTTACTTTATTTTCCAATTACAGTTTATATTTAGTATTATTTTGAATTAGGTTTTTTTTTTTTTTTTAATTTATTTATTTTCAGAGAGAGGAGAAGGGAGGGAGAAAGAGCAATGTATGGTTGCCTCTCACATGGCCCTCATTGGGGACCTGGCCCGCAACCCAGGCATGTGCCCCGACTGGGAATCGAACCGGGACCCTCTGGTTCCCAGCCCATGCTCAATCCACTGAGCTACACCAGCCGGGCTATTTTGAATTAGTTTTAAGTGTATAGCTAGTGCTTAGAGAATCACATACTTTCCAAAGTGATCCCCCCGATATTTCAAGTCCCCACCTGGTACCATACACAGCGATTACAATATTATTGACTGTATTCCCTGTGCTGTACTTCACATCCCTGTGACTGTTCTGTAAGCACCGATCTGTACTTCTTCACCCCTTCTCCTTTTGCCCCAAGGCCCCGGCCAGATAAGTCTTTTTAGCCTGGTTTTCTCATCTGCCGAGTAAGAAGTAGTAGCACCTTCCCCTCTGTGTGGTTGCGAGGATGAAAGGAAGATGGCGTGTGTGACAGTGAGTTGACAGACGTGACATGAGAACGTCATAGCAATGACGTTGTTCTTTGGAACTGAAGTAGATGCTCCGCCTTAACCGGCGAACCGAAACAGGGAACTGACTCGGCTCAAGAATGACGTAATCTGGAGCTAGGTTGCAGAGTGCGAGCTTATCTGTCTGTGTCTCTGGGCTCAGTGCCATTTTCTGAAACTAATACGTATCTACTCTCTTTGCTGCAAACTCCTGTTTGTGTGTGTGTGTGTTTTAAAGATTTTATTTATTTATTTTTAGACAGAGGGGAAGGGTGGGAGAAAGAGAGGGAGAGAAACATCAGTGTGTGGTTGCCTCTCTTGTGCCCCCTACTGGGGACCTGGTCTGTAACCCAGGCATGTGCCCTGACTGGGAATCAAACCAGCGACCCTTTTGTTCGCAGGCTGGTGCTCAAATCCACAGAACCACACCAGCCAGGGCTCCTGTTTGTGTTTTGTTGGGCTTTCATGCATGCAGGCAAATGGACCCCTTTCATTTGTTTATGATTTGGGCTCCTAGCGTGGGGCTTTTCGGCCCCAGGCCCCCGGCCCAGCAGCTGCCCAGACCTGTTGTGGCTCAGGGTGGAGGCTGGAGGGCAGTCTGTGACCAAGCAGCCTGGGCCCACAGTGCTTTGGTTTGCAGCACAAGGAAGGAGGAATTGAAAAGGCCTAGATTTGGAGTTCGCCCTGGTTTTCTAGACTGAAGATGTCTTATGCCCCAGGCTCATGAAAGTGGATCAGCCCTGCCTACCACACCATCATGAAACTAGACTGTGTGACATCATTGGCCTCAGGACCCGATACAGGGGTTGGCTGCCCCTGGCCCCAGCTGGTCACTAGAGCCCAGGGCGCCAGCTCCCTTAATCACCGTGATTTTTATTTTCTGGTCAATGGATTTTATTTTTCTTTTATTTTATCTATATTTATTTTGTTTTGAGGGAACAGTAGGCACGTAAGATTGATTAAATCAGTAATGAAAACATGTTACTGGTTTGTGAAGAGACAAGCAGACAAAAAAAAGTTCAGACACTGACTCAAATACATGTGGGAATTTAGGGACCCCCATTTAATCAGAGCAGTTCCTGGTGGACTGTTTTCCCTTGTTGGACCTCTTCTCATTCCTCTAAATCCTTGAGCCTTTTTTAGATTTATCACTGTGATGAATAGTTTTTCTGAATAGAAATTAAGAAATAAAATAAGTTAAAAAAAAATCCCTGTTGAAAATTTTTTTGCAGTAGAAATGAGAGTAGGAGCTTTAGAAGAGTCGGTTGGTTAACGGGAATCTGCTAGGCATCTGTAAGGCCCTGTGCAAAGGAGTGTAGAAAGAGCAGGCCTTTTGAGAACATTAAAACCTTATAATAAAATCCAGGAACAAGATCTGGGTGCCTGCAGTCTTGGCCACTTTCCCCACTGGGGGTTCTAGCCATTCAAGTAAAGAAAAAAAGATAAGTAATGTAAAAGCATTAGACAGGAACAGACAAAACCGATATTACTTAGAGACAAGATTTTTAATCAATTAACTGCCAGAACTGTGTATACATGAGGACAGTATTAAAAATCTTAACAGCATTTCTATGTACCAACAATAACTATTTAGAAAACATAATAGAAAAAGATGCCATTATGCAGTCTCTAACCGGTATGCAAGATCTTTATGGAGGAAACGAAGGTTTTGCTCAAGGACAGAAAAAAAGTATTGTACATGGAGGCTCATTCAAGGGTAGGTGCTGTGGCTGTGGCTGGGTTCTTATCCATGGGATCGAGGCCCAAAGTGGGTCGAGCAGCCTGCTGAAGGTCACGGCTGTTACACCAGATCCTTGTGATGTTGACCCCCCCGACTTTCTCATAGTTCCTAAACAGGATTTCTTACTGGTTTCTGATGGACATTTTTCCTGAAGAGTTTCTTTTTAACCAGAGTTTCTTTTTAACCAGGGAGTGATTTTATGTGTTTGGAGTGTGGTTTTGCTAGATTCTATAATAAATCATTAGGGAAGTATTTCTCTTGAGATTTTGGGATAGAAAGAGGTCTGGCTCCTATGAACATCCGGGCCCCCGCCCCTCGTCTTTCTGCCATTGTTGGTTCTAAATAGGTGAGGTAGCCCCTGGCAGATAGGAACCTACCATGTTTAAGACATGGCTTTAGCCCTGGCTGGTGTGGCTCAGGGGATTGAGCACCGACCTGCGAGCCAAAGGGTCACCGGTTTGATTCCTGTTTGGGGCACATGCCTGTGTTGTGGGCCAGGTCCCCAGTGGGGGATGTATGAGAGGTAACCACACATTGATGTTTCTCTCCCTCTTTCTCCCTTCCCCACTGTCTAAAAATAAATAAATAAAATCTTAAAAAGAAAAAAAGAAGTACGGCTTTAGATAGCCTCTTGTTGGCTCATGGTACTTTATGCATGCAGGGTAGACTTAAAAAATAGGTGATCATTTTTTAAGTCCAATTGATCTGCTCTCCAAAAGCCTGCTGTTGAAAGAACCCCAGCGTAAACTGACAGTATTTTGTTGGCTTTGTGCATTTAGACTCACCATAGTTTGGGCTTGTAACTATATCCACAATATTAGTATTGGCAGCGCTGTGTTAAATGCATACATTGTATCATCCCATTGAATCCCAAGGGGTTAAATATTATACCCATTTTACAGATGAGAAAATTGAAGCTGAGAGGTGAAGAGACTTGCCCAGCGTCATGTAGCTAAAATGTAGCTGGTAGATCTCGCGTTGGAACCGGGGATACCCTGGTCGTAGCCCTTCTGCTGTCCTGCTACAGGGCTGCCTAGGAACTCTTAGACACCCGCTTTTCAATCTGTGTCCTCTTAAAATAGAGGGAAAAAATCTTAATGTGTAACAATCTGTAAACCCTGTATTTAGTCAAGTAACCCAAGATGGCTTTTTAATGAATGTATGAAATGCTGTGCTTTTTTCTTTTGTTGTTATTGATGTATTTGTTCAAATTCCTTTTGAGAATGCACATTTGTTTTGAAACCAAACCTGTCTTTCTTGCCTACATTTCAGTCAGAACTAAGACATGGTCCGTTTTACTATATGAAGCAGCCACTCACCACAGACCCTGTTGATGTTGTACCACAGGATGGACGGAATGATTTCTACTGCTGGGTTTGTCACCGGGAAGGCCAAGTCCTTTGCTGTGAGCTCTGTCCCCGGGTTTATCACGCTAAGTGTCTGAGACTGACATCGGAGCCAGAGGGGGACTGGTTTTGCCCTGAATGTGAGGTTAGTTCTTGGTGAATGAATGCATTGCCTGCCTCGTGTCTTCTCCTGGCTCTTTTCTCCCTTTTATTTTTAACTCTTCAAATCATCCAGATGCAGGGAAGAGCGAACTTTCTTGCTTTCCACCTGCTCTATCCTGGTCATCCCCTTCTGGGACCCACGCTGGCAGTGGGGCCTCTGGGAAAGACAGTGACACTGAATATTATTTTTGATTTTTCGTGGGTCTTTGCATCCCTTTGAGATCTGCAGCCTTCTCTGATTCTCTTGTAATGAACATTTCAGAAGCTAACTTACGAATCTTCACATATTTTGAAAAGCTCCCATGCTCTCTTCCCACGTCTTGGATGTTCTCTCCTGCTGCGTCGCTGGCTCGCCGGCAGTAGCCAGGCGAGGACGACCGGTTTGCTTGTGTGTTCCCTGCGCTCGCCATCTGAGGCTTGCACGCAGGCAGCAGCGATTCCTTGCGTGCTTTTTAGGTGCTAGGGAATCAGCAGTAAACAAAAAGAGGCACGGATCATACTCTTTTAGGAGGAAAGGACAAAACCTGGGATAAATTAAGTTCCATACAGTGCGTTAGACGAAGAGTGTTCTGGAGATCATGGATCGAATTGAGGATGAGGAATAGGGCGCGAGGAGGGTGCAAGGTGTTTCTAATTTAAACAAAGAGATCCAGGAAGCCTTACTAAGATTTGAGAAAGACACGAAGAGGAGGAGGAATGAGCCGTGTAGCCAAGGGATGGCGGGGGTGTGGGGGAGACCCCCCAAGGCAGAGGCGGCTGCAAGTTCAGGACCAGTAGGCAGAAGCATACTGGCATAGTGTGAAGGGAAAGTTGTATTTATTTGTAGCAGAGTCGAAACACTCTGCATTAAAACAATCACTACGGTTTCAGCTATTCTGAGGTGTCTTCTATTCTTGGTGACATCCAGTATGATGCATTTTCAAAATGCTGAAAATAAGAATGTCATCTAGAAAATTACTTAATACGGAATGTCACTTGGATTCAAAGGTACCCTGGAATTAGATCTCAAATAAGGGAAGCTTTTTAGGTGTGAAAGGGAAGCTCTCCCGGATGTCGTTAGTGTGAAAAAGCCAGCCAGAGGAGAGTGTCTGGGGTACTGCTTTTGTGCAGGAAAAAGAGGCAGTTAAGAAATAGGAGAAATCAGACCTTCCCTCAAGAGGATGGTGACCTTTCAGTGGTGTTCCGCCTCTGGCGCTCTTTGGGTGACTCTTGTCAGAGAGATGGCTGGGACATGTGCGGTTTGGCCGCACCCTCCCGTTGGGAGCCTTCCCTCCTCGTTCTTCTCCTTCTGCCTTGGAGCTTCCTCTGTTTCCTTTTGTCTTGGCCAACCCTTCCCTTCCGTAAAATTACTACTTAATAATTTCGCAAAAACGATACTGGCTCCGAGAAGATGCTTTTGCTGCAAATCCTAGATCTTGATGAACGGTGGCGGAAACAGTAGAGGTTTATTATCACGCGTGAGAAAATCCCAGAGGCGGGGCCAGGCCAGAGTGTGTTCAGAGCCAGAGTCAGACTTTTCCCCTTCCATCCTTGAGGCCACGTGTCCCCGTGTGGCCCTGAGATGGCTGCTGGGGATTTTGTTACATGTGGCGAGACAAAAATCCCCTAATAGGAGTGTCTCTCTTCACATCCCTTTTTATCAGGCAGAAGGGCTTTGCTCTCAGCTGCCAGCTGACTTGCCCTTGGGCTCACTGGTCAGGATTGGATCCCCAGTCCTTATGCCAGAAAACAAGCTTTGAGTCTCTATTGTGGGAACCAGGCACTGTCAGGAGAGAGGAGGGGCTGGGGGGTGTGGAGCAGGGGAGGTGAGTGACGGGTGAGCACGCCCTCACCGTCCGAGCTTGCCGTGGATAAGTTACCTGGAAGCAAACAGGATTTCAAACAAACAGGCGTGCTGTGTCTAAGGTTTCAGGCCCCGGTTTTCTTCCGGGTGAGTTGGTAGGTCGGTCAGCTGAGAAGACTGGTCCTTTCAGGCTCTGATGACCAGGCAGTTAGATACTTGAGTCACTCGCTGTTTTCAGCTGCAGAGCACTGCTTGCATTGCCTTTTTCCTCGAAAGTTCCCTTTGGGGATCCAGACATAGGAAGAATGGAATGGAAATGAAATCCAAACTAATTGGAGGGAACTTTTCTCAGCTCTCTCTACACAGATGGTTCGAGTGTTTCCTGAGAGCATCCGACTTTGCTATTTTTGTTGTTGTTGCTACTTACGGGCTTGGAAGCTCTGTGATGCCGCCCCAGATTCACGGAGCGGCATCCGGTTTCCAACGTTTCTCTGGGCCGCTTCTTGGGTGGGAATTTCCCTTCCAAAGTGACATTTATTGTCCGTGCAGATAGACAGCTAGGCGATGCTTCTCGCGTACTTTGCCAGAACGTCCCGAGTGGGTTCGCATCCGTGGCGACAGAGAATTAAGTCACACTTATTTTTAGTTCGCTGCCATCCCTTGGGTTCTTCTGCCCTGAAGACTGTCCCATTCCAGCAGTGACGTCACTGAGTTCACGCTGGTTCTTGATAGGGAGAGATCACCCTGAAACCATCTGTGGCCTCTGCTCTCATCCCCTTCTTGAAACCCAAGGTTGTAATAACGACGAGTTTCAGGTCCCTGCCTCGCCGCTTCTCTCTCAGATTCTGTCATCTTCATGAGCGCAGAAATGCTTCTCACATCGATGGAAGGTCATCGATGGATCGGTGCGCTTCTGACTTTCACCCACTGATACATCCAGTCTCCCGTCAGGTAGCTTGGAGGCCTTGTCAAGCGCAACAGCTAGTCTCCTTTGGACGTTACTTTTTTATCTGTGGGCTTACTGGAAAATTCAGAGGAAAGGGCATTCCATATGTGGAAAGGAGCTTTTCCCCTAACTGGACGTGTATGTGGTTTTTGGCTTGTAGAAGATCACCGTTGCAGAATGCATCGAGACCCAGAGCAAAGCCATGACGATGCTCACTATTGAGCAGCTGTCCTACCTGCTCAAGTTCGCCATCCAGAAGATGAAACAGCCGGGGGTAAGACGGCAGTGCCTCTCGGCCTAAGCAGACATGGAAGCAGTGACTTCTGTTCCATTAACGTCTCACTCCATGTAGCTTTGGCTTTTCACACACCTGTGCGTAGCCCTTCTTACAGGCCGGAATTCAGATGTCTGTAAGTGAAACACAGGGTGCGATGGTGTGCAGTCCTCTGTTGTGAGCACTCTGTGTCCTCAGGGACTTCAACTGGGAAATGACACAGAAGAAAGTTGACAGGGATTTAAAGTTCTGATTGGTTATATGAAGCCTATACCACATCAGGTAAGGGGGAGTTTATGCCTTCCCTTGGGAGTTAGTAAGGTTGCATTGCCATGAGAAAGCTGCGTCCAACCCCCTTTATTTATAGTCAAGGTCCGATGACGGAGCCTTCGAGTAAAACTGAACCAGCGAGATTTCCCGTAAAGGGTGAGAACCTGGCTAGTGCCCTCGGCGTGGCAGTGCGATTTGATGTACCGCGAGAGCCGGGCTGCCACACGGAGTCGGAAGGCTGTGTCCCTTGCCTGGTTTCCCTCCCGAGGACCAGTCTGATCGTAGCCACAGTGGTTTTAGTTTTTTTGTGACAGTTTTCAGGAAGATGGCTGTAAAATACCTTTCTTCTAAAAATCATCAGTCTGCGATGCCAGTGCAACTAATATATTATGACATTTCCCCTCCGGAAACTTGAGGATGGAGTTCTCTTTCTCTGCTGGGCACTAAGGCACCCTATGGATCAGTAGTGACCCTTTGTCAAACTCTTCAGAGTTTGCTTTCTAAGGCAAATGAATGCATAGAAATGTAGAATCTCAGGGTAAGTAGCCACTGTGGTTTAATTTCTTTCAAACAGTAGGCTTCAGTTTTGAGATTATATAGTGAAATTTGATACCGTGATGAAAAAGATTCAGAGCATGCCATTTGGGTATTGCTAAATTGGGAACCTAGCTGTCTCTTTAATAAAATGTCTGTCAGTGGAAGCGAGAGAGTATAGCCTCAGTTTGGTTAAAAAGGCACACTTTTTTAAACCTGTGGAGTTTCATATGTTGAGTGACAAGGAATTACTTTCTGCTTTTCATAGGCAGAATTTCATTTGCTGAGAACTGTTCACAGAAAGGAGAGAGTCATGTAGACTTGTCAACACTGTAGAATTATTTTTAAAAAAGGAGACATTGGAGAGGGTGTTAATTTCTCACATAAATTGTTCGATATAAAATCATTCAGGGCAGAAAGTTGCTGATTTTGTGGTAGCGTCTTTTAAACTTAAAATGACCACACTCTCATTTTGGATTAAAAGGGCTCATATGACTGCAAATGGTAACTCATTCAGATGCCTTCCTTTGAGTATATTTTGGTGTTGAATTCAATTTCTTATATTTTTTCATTCATAAGTAAACAACACCCATAAATACACCAGCCTTACATTTTCGGCTGATTCAAGTAGGGCTTAAGAAAATGGATCAAGATGAAACGCTTTTACACAGTTCCTGTGTTGAAGGTAATTTGGCTTCTAAAGGAGGAGCAAATTCTCACTGTTCAGATTTTTCCCCCTTGTGTAAATTATCTGTTGGTACTGAGGGGCTCTTTATCTGGTGTATCATCTATAGGTACAGCCAAGCTTCACCCTCACTCAGTGTTGATTGTGGGCATTTTTGCAGCGTATAGATAAGCTTCCTTCAGAGTTCAGAGAGCTGTTCTTGTCCGTCTTAATGAAGGGTGGGGCCCACATGTGTTTACAGTTGTGAATATGTGAAGCACAGAGTTTATTCTTGTATTCATTATTTATCGCATCATTTCCCATTCGAACAACTGTAGACCTACTTTTGCCCCGCCCTGTGTGAGAGGGCAGGACCTGTTCCTTGCGTATGTGCCTTGAAAAGAAAACAAGTGACACCCGGCCGCCACTGGGCCCCACTGATTTTTGATACACAGAATTTGCAGGGGAACCGATTCGGAGCTCCTCAAGTTTTGGGAAGCTTTTAGGGTCGTGTCGTCTGAAAATGTGTCTCCATTTTTAAAGGGCTGCGTCGGCTTTAATGCTTGGTCTTCCACAGCAGGGATGAATGTGCATCTGTGTCCCCACCTCTTCCTTTACAGACAGACGCATTCCAGAAGCCTGTTCCTCTGGAGCAACACCCCGACTACGCGGAATACATCTTTCACCCCATGGACCTCTGCACGTTGGAAAAGGTCGGCCTCCTTCCAAGAACCTCATCGCTGCCGCCGCAGTGGTCGCGATGACTCGGGACCCTCCCTCCTTTTTGGTGCCCCCGTCTCAAGCTAGATGGTTTCTCTCTGGTTCCTCTGCCCCGTTTTGATTGGGATGGAAGAACTTTTATCCTTTGAGTTCTTCTGTGACATTCTTCCCTGATGGCAATGGAGTGTTGAAGTCCACCGATGAACTCCAAATATTACTTCTGCTCGTGATTCTAGTTCTTCACCTGAAAGAGTCGTAGCTTCTGAGAATTAGTGGTTTGATGGGTGTGAGTCTTGCCCCTCCTTCTCCCCCTTTCGGAGATGCTAAGGAGGGCCCCAGGAGGGAAGAGGGACATTCAGTGTCTGGGAAACCTTCACGTTAGCAGTACATTTATGGCTTCACAGAACTTGATTTATTCTACCGATGAGGATATTTCTTTAATGCTTGAAGGTGTTTTAAGAGCTCATGCTAAATCTCCATGCTGGAAATGATACTTGTAACCCTTAAGATTGCGCACGACATCCTGGTGCTGATTTTCAAATTGTTGGCACCAAAATCTGGGTCAAGAAAGCATGGATGAGGATGGATGACCCCCCCCCACCCCAAGAAATCCAACCCTCTTTTGGAAAATGGCACATACCCTCACGGCATTCCAGAAAAAAAGCATTGAAGAAACAGGGTTCAAATTCATAAACTCATAGAAGCTTTGGAACTCTGATACTTTTCTTAACATTCCCGGATCTTGGCCCCCTGTCTATAAAATGGGGATGATGATAACGGCTTCATTGAGTTCTCCATTATGAGGCTTATGGGAGACTGTTACTAGTAACAATAAATACATAAATATGTATATATAATGTCCTGGTTCATTGGAATAAGCTGCTTGATAAAAGACAGCTGCCGTAAAATGAGAAAATTCAAGTTAGCGTGATAAATTCAACGAATGCATTTTTATAGAGTTATAGATCTCAACTATGATCGCATCTTGGGAGATGAGTAAAAGCATTAATTAATTTGGCAAATGACTGCTAAGACAATTATGGGGGGGACGCAGGTGTTAGCGGCTGTGGCTTGTGGAGACTCACGGGTGATTATGCCCTGGCTTCTCTCCCCAGAACGCTAAGAAGAAGATGTACGGCTGCACAGAAGCCTTCCTGGCCGACGCCAAATGGATTCTGCACAACTGCATCATTTACAACGGGGGTGAGTGGCGCAGAGGACGCCTGCAAGAGAGAGTGCTGCCCGTTCTTCCACCCTGCATAAAAAAACCTGGCTCTTTTTTCATGCAACAGGGCCAATGTCAGAACACTGTGGAGAGATTGCTAATATTTGGGAATAGGGGCCAGTGACCAC
>PVJI01023113.1:0-24139 GCA_004026765.1 Micronycteris hirsuta
TCTGTTTTTTTCATGGAAACCCAATACTCAGCCATCCAGATTTTCAAGAGCCACAGATTCATTCTTAGGATTTCTTTCGGGGTGTGTTCCATTGACAAAAACCTTATCACAGCAAGGGACACATTTAGAGGGGAAAGCAGAGTGGCCGGCGCGCTGCGGCTCAGCCTCCCCCCTCCCCCAAAGGCCACGGTACGTCTCTTCGCACATCAGTTCAAACTGTGGGCTTTTAGGTGGTACAATTTTGTTCATGTTGTGATAAAAACAAAAGGAGGACTCTTCATGAGCTAAGGAAGTTCCAGAAAGCCAAGCTCTCTATGATAAAGACAGTGCCATATTCTACCAAATTTCAAAAGCCTCTTCAAATGGGCTGCTTGACACCAGGCAGGATGGGCCCTGAGATGCAGGACCCATCCACTGCATGCTGTCCCTGGCCTCTGGTCTCCGGTTGTCACAGGGCTGGGGCATGGGGCACCCCTGGGATGATAAGGGGGGGTCCTTCTTGAGGACCACCATCTCCTCCTCCTGACAGTGTCATGGTCTTTGTCCCGACAGAACCTGAATGGTGCACCTACCATTGCCAACCCCGTCAAAACAGCAAAGCACCAAGACAAGCCGCACCCATCCCAGGTAAGTGGGGCGCCGCTCCTGACCCTGTTGGCCTCCTGCGATGCCTGAAGACTCCCCAGGGGTGCTGGTCTTGAAGTTTCTAGGGCATCAAGCTAGTGAGCTGTCACTAGACCCTCTTCACCTGCATCCCTGCCTGGGATCAAACATCTGCCTCACTGCAGACTGGGCGGGTAGTTCTCCTGTCTGAGTCCTGGTTGCTTCATGTATAAAAGCCGAGGACAGGTCTAAATCAGAAGGCATCCAGACTGTCCCTCAAAGGTGCTTCAGGGGCCTCACAAACACTTCATTTGAACATCCGGAGATGTTCAGGCAACTGCTTCTCTGTGAGAATAGGATTTTCCGGGTATTTCCCAGCAAAACAAAATAAGGAAATTAGATGCTGAAGCTGGTATAAAATTGCAACTGTCACTTATGACCTTGATTCAGATCTGTGTGTTCATCAAAATGATCTCGATTAACTTCATATCCATCATTCATTCAGATTCATTCTTAGGAATGAATAACCGCCACCATTTATGAAACACCTATGGTGCTAAGCATCTTCTCTCTCATCTTGGCTCAATGAGGTAGGAATTTCGAACCCCTATTTTCAAATGAAGAGGAGAGAGGAAATCACATCCCCAAGTCCTCGAGCTAATGAGAGGAACACCTTGATTCAAATCCGAGCCTCCCTGGCCACGTGTGTGTACACTCAGGTATAACGCGGATGCATGCCACTTCAGTGCTACATTCACATTCTGTATAAATGAAGGCCTGTGTAAAAGATCATTAGAAGAAAGGATCGTGGCAAACCACTGGACCAGAGACTCTGAGGTCTCTTCCAGCTCTGATGATCAGTGAATCCTTCAGGAAGGTTTGGAAAGGTCCAGACCTACCTGGGCCCAGCTAGGAAAATAGGTAAGTAGTTAAGGTCTCTGAGAAATGTGGCAAGGTGGCCCCTTCCCCGTGGTTGTCCTATGACCTGGCCTGACATTTGCACCAGGCCGTTCCCAGTCTCATGAAGACTCATGAGGGGTGTCCAGACCTGGAGGGGAATGGAGGCCCTTGCTTCTGTAGGTCACACTTGAGACCAGAGCACTGTGACCAGCAGAGCACCACTCTCAGCAACCTCTGACCCTGAACAGCGCTTCTCGGGACCAAGCAGGGCCTGAGAGGACCACAGCCAGGCTGAGGCTTATATGCAAGGAGGAGGGGAGAGGGGGGAGGAGAAACCAGTGAGCAAGAAGGAGACACGAGTGAGGAAGGAAAGGAGGACAGAGTCACACACTTCGACCCTCTGCCCAATGAAAGCTGGCTCCCTCTGGAATCCAAGGGCTATTTTTCAGTCACCTCCCAGTCGGGGCTGTCATTCCAAGTCCACACAGATCGACCATCTTCTGTTTGTTATCAGACACAAAGTGGAGAGCAGCCGGTTCTGCTGGAGTTCAAGTAACAGACGGGACATGCTGGTCTATTAATAATAACATTAACGACAGCAAAAGTAGTAATAGCTGATCATTCATTAAGTGCCAGGAAGTGTCCTAATGCTTTATATATGTATTACTGCACCTACTCTTCACAATGATCTGGCCGAGAGAATAGGATTTCCCCCATTTTACAGAAGAAAAGGCAGTTCGGAGGGGCCGCTGGGTTGGGAGATGGTAGAACTGACATCGGCATTTGTCTCGCTGAGCCCCAAGGTCAAAGCCTTTCCCACAGCACCACCGTGCCCCTGTTTTTCATGCTTTGTGTGCTGGACAGCCCAAGCGGGGTTGGAGAGATTCACTGATTTTTCTTTGGTAGGAAAAGCCACCGGTCCTGACACCCGGTCCCAGGGACCAGGAACTCAACAGGAAGTACAAGTCCCACCACGACCAGATGATCTGCAAGTGCCTGTCTCTGAGCATCTCCTACGCCGCGACCATCGGGGGCCTGACCACCATCATCGGCACCTCCACCAGCCTCATCTTCTTGGAGCACTTCAACAAGTAAGTCACTCACTGGGCCGGCAAATACCTACTAAGTGCCCGCCATGTGTCAGGAATGTGACCGCGTGCTAAGAATACAGCAGAAAATGGGACTAGAACCGTTTCTGTACCAAGAGGGGAAAGAGATGATCAAGCCACCCCAGTTCAGTGGGACAGGAAAAGGCCGGGAGCCTGCTGGGAGAGCCACCCGGGGAGGCCACCCAGTCTCCATGCCTCCCGAAAAGGCAACAACGGAAGTCGGAGATCTGAAGCGTGCGTTGGAGTAAACTAGGTGAAGGGAGAGTCTCCAGCCAAAGCCAACCATGGGTAGGAGGGCTCAGAGCAAGAGGGCAGCGCACACGGAGGAAAATGAGAGAGGGCGAGAGGGGGCCGGCAGGGGCACAGGAGGGCCACAAAGGGCCTCACCAGGCTTTCCAAGGCTGCAGCAGCCTTCAACCCTTTCGGTACCAGAGCTGGCTTTGTGGAAGACAATTTTTTCACCAATGGGGAGGCAGGAAAGCGGGGCGGGAGGACAGGATAGGAGGCTCAGGTGGCAATGGCTTTACCCGCTGTTTACTTCCTGCTGTGCAACCCTGCAGGCGTGGGGATTGGGGGCCCCTGCTCTAAGGAACCTTCATTCAAAAGGCCAGGAGAAGCCTCTGAAGGATTTTAGCCTTGGAGTGAGGTGATGAGATGCACAGTTTTGAAAGCTCATTTGGATTTTTTTAAAAAGGAGCATGGATAGGAAAGGAGAAAGCAGGCAGCTGAAGACAATGCGGGACGCTGCCCAGGAGAGCGTGGGTGGTGGCCAGGATGACAGTGGCAGGGGGAGAAGACCCAATGGGCCTTGGCAGGAGGAGAGAGGGGAAGGCCACGTCAAACTGTCGGGCACGTGGCTTCAGCCGCGGGGGACAGAGTTGCCCTCGACCTACCTGAGGGGAAAGATGAGCAAATGTTGGCATAGACATTGAGATGTCCAGCTAGGAGAAACAGCTCTGATTCTCAGGAGAAATTTTTAGGCTAAAGGCATAGGTTTGCTAAGGCCTGTGCAGCTGTCTCCTTGGGTGTGCAACCCACACAGTCACGGGGCCACCGCTCTCAGAAGGGTCCCGTGCTTGGCTAACACTCTGCTGTCACCATCTGGAAATTTCTTTTTATCCTCACCCGAGGACATTTTTCATTGCCTCTTAGAGAGAAGGGGAGAGAGAGAGAGAGAAACATTGATGTAAGAGAGAAACATCGATCGGTTGCCTCCTGCACAAGCCCCAACCAGGGACTGAACCTGCAACCTAGGCACGTGCCCTGATCGGGAATAGAAACTGCAGCCTTTCGGAATGCAGGACGATGCTCTGACCAACTGAGTCGCACTGGCCAGGGTTGGGAATTTTTTTAAAGATTTTATTTATTTGTTTTTAGAGAGGGGAAGGGAGGGAGGAGAGAGAGAGAAACATAGATGTGAGAGAGAAACATCAATTAGTTGCCTCTCATACACCCTCAACTGGGACCTGCTCTGCAACCCAGACATGTGCCCTGACTGGGACTCGAACTGGTAACCTTTCGGTTTGCAGGCCAGCACCCAATCCACTGAGCCACACCAGCCAGGGCAAAATTTTGAATAATATTTGAATAATATTTGTACTGAGCACCACAGATCAGATGATAGTCAGTCCTGGTGGTGTGCATGTGGAAACTGAGGCCATTAAGAGTGAAGGAGATTTCTCGGGGGGAACACGTGGAGTAAGGAGAATAGGGGGCGCAGACATGAAGCTCGAGCATTTAAAGTCGACTGCAAACGAGAGAATAAAACAGTATCAGACAGGAGTGAGGAAAATTCAGTGTCCTTCTACCCAAGGGAAGAAAGTGTTTCAAGGAGGAAGGAGTGGTCCGTATTTTCAAGTTGCCTGAATGAATGATCAAGCAAAACAAGGACAAAACTGTATCCATCTGATTTGGTGGCATGGAGGCTACTGGTGACCGAGGCAAGAGCAATTTGGCCAAATGATTGGAAAAGAAGCCAAGTATCAGTGGGTTCAGGGGTTGGAGCAGATGAGGAGATGCAGCGCCGGCTGTGACGGGAGGAGAGGCACGGGACGATGATAAAGGGAGAGTGAGCAGGGCCAGGAACGGGTCTTCAGGATGGAGGGCATCCCAGTGCCGAGAGGAAGGGTCCAGATGGGAGGGGCGTTGAGGGCTGGGAGAGAGGGGGTGATTGACAGAGTGATGTCACTGGGAAAACAGGAAGGGGTGGGACCCACAGCAGAGTGAAGACATTGATCGTGGACAAGAGGAGAAACACATCTTTCATTTTAGCAGAAAGGGGAAGAAAAGAAGGAAAAGGGGGAGGGAGGGAGGAGGGAGGAGGAAGGACCGATGAACGTTGAAGACCTGATTCCTTAGGATCCGAGCTGCACGGACCCCTCCCACCCTGTTCAGGCTCTGAGATTTTTGCTCTTTAATTTCTCCTTCACTTGGCGGTTGGGCCAATTCATATTCCCTTCATTCACTTCTTGGGTGGTGAATGGTACCTTTAGTCATAACCGTGGCTTACCTGGACAAGGGGATTCTGTGACAGGAAGGTGGGCTCCCTGGGTCCCCACTGGTCTGAAAGCGCCACAGCGTGTCCTTGGCATCGGTGAGCAGACCACCCCCAGAGTTCATCTCAGACACCTACAAATTAGTTCTTACACTCAGTGTGCGTACTCTCACTTTTTAAAATGCTATCAACAGCATTAGGCCCTTTTATTTATCCGCGGCAGTTCTATTCAATCTATTGTAAAAGCCCATTCCTTCCCCTGGGTCCAGGGCCTGGGCTTCTGCGTGCAGAGAAGAAATGACGCAACAGACTTACACCTGTTCACCGAGGGCAGTGAGTCACTGAATGGTGTATGACTCGATCCCAAAGCCCTTCTTCCCAGCGCCCACTATCAGTGGCCCACACTGGCCCTTAGGGAGGGCACAGGCCATGGTAACTTCTCCGAGAGCCACACAGGTATTAGTAAAGGTAGGTCTGTGGCCAGGCCACAGCGCAAAAGAGTGGCTGTCCCAGTGACAACAGGAGATTACGCACTCTTATGCCCTGTGCTTCCATTGCTTTCTCTCTGCAGGGAGCCTGCTTTCGGCCCTTCTCTTTCCCCCTGCAGTGCGAGCGCAAGAAGCGGGGCACAGGGTGCTCCCCTTTAGAGGTGCTCTATGCCCCGCCCAGCAAGAAGGGTCCAAGGGTAAAGTAACATGCGTGTCACTAGGCTGACGTCAGGGCTCACGTGTGGTCCGTCCGGGCCTCCTGGGCAGCCTCCCTGGCATCCTGAGATGGCAGTGGAGGTAGGACTGATAAAGGGTTTGCAGATTCCAAGCCTTGGCTCTCCATTGGGCAGTTAACACCTGGAGCCTTCATGAGGTTCTGGAGTCCAAAGTTCTCTAGCACTGATGCTTTGTATCCCAGAATCAAAATTCCTAATCTGGCCCTGGCTGGTGTAGCTCAGTGGATTGAGCGCAGGCTGGGAACCAGAGGGTCCCGGTTCGATTCCCAGTCAGGGCACACGCCTGGGTTGCGTGCCAGGTCCCCAGTGTGGGCCATGTGAGAGGCAACCACACATTGATGTTTCTCTCCCTCTCTGTCTCCCTCCCTTCCCCTCTGTCTAAAAATAAATAAATACAATCTTTAAAAAAAAAAAATTCCTAATCTGTACCAGGCTGCCCTCTCTATTCTCAGTTGTCTTGGAAACCAGATAAGTAAACTTATCAGAATCTTTACATAAATGATGAGCAAACTGCTCCGGAACGATTCCCCTGAGTGCAAAGTATATATACTTTACTGACACCAATTTTGGCTGCTTAGATGCCTTTTTTAGCTTATTTCCTAATTCTTGGCTGGGCTCCGTGTAGATGCAACTGTCCAGTAAGTGAGTTCTAGGTCGTGTTTCACTGTATTGTTATCACATCTCCATGTTAGTCCTGCTCTCTGTCTCCTTAAGGAGCATTCAGCATATTACCCCACAAAACACCACAGGGAGATCCACCTTTTCTAATTGCTGACCTGGTTCTGTCCCCTCCAGCCAGTATCCGGCCGCCGAGGTGGTCAACTTTGGCACCTGGTTCCTCTTCAGCTTCCCCATTTCCCTCATCATGCTGGTGGTCAGCTGGTTCTGGATGCACTGGCTGTTCCTGGGCTGCAAGTGAGTCCCGGGGCCCTGCCAGCACGGCAGAGGCTCTCCTGTCACCCAAGGTCGCAGCGCAAGCCCTGGAGGGCACCTGCCGTGGAGGGGGAGCTGCCGAGGGACGGCAGAGGGTGCCCCAGCAGACTACAGTGGACGAGGTGGCGCATCGGGCGTGGTCTGCTCTCCACGCTCACACCACACATGAGCTGGGTGCCTCCCTGTGAGCCCTATGACATCACGCTCTTAATTACAACTAACTGGTTAGAGGAACCGTCAAGTTATAGAGTCTGAATCAAAAAGCGTTTAATGTCGTTTCTTTGCTCTCAAACGACACTTCTAAAGCAATATGATCCCAAGTAGAAGGTGCCTTAGACGTGAGTGGTTTATATTTAGTAGTCACATGGAAGATGCCCATTTCCCTCCATATAATCGGACGTGCCTCTTGCAATGTTACTTTGCACATTAATCGGCTTGACGAGCCTCTTCTTCACAACCACTAGCCTAGGTCTACTCCAGATTTGACCAGGGCCGCAGGCCCCCGGCACAGAAAGGGAAGAATTATTATAGATGAGGTTTTGCCATTAGTCCATGGAATTCAATGTTCCCATTGGTCAGGGAGCGTTCTCTGAGCTGACATGTATTTTATGACTCAGAGGCTGTTGTCGAAGCAAGGATCGCTGAATAATTCTATACCTCCAGCGTTGCACACAGAAAACCAACACTCTAGACAGACAAGCACACTCACACACGTATGTGTAACACGCAAGTATGCAGAAACGACCTCACATAAATACACCTGCATAAGTCCACAAGGCATAACTTCACGTTGATTAAGCACCAGTGGATAATCCGAAGGCTAGGGGACATGGTTGATGAGGGGCTATGTAACCTGACAAATAAAAGCCGTAGGATAGGTGGGGTTGGGGGGGAGCGTGTGTGAGCGGAGAGAAGAGTGTTCAGAACAAGCCAGTCACGGAGCGTTTGCTTAATACTTGGTCTCCGTGTTTCTTTATTCTTTTGCTCATTTTCCCTTCTCAGTTTTAAAGAGACCTGCTCTCTGAGCAAGAAGAATAAGACCAAAAGGGAGGAGCTGTCAGAGAAGAGGATCCGAGAGGAGTACGAAAAGCTGGGAGCCATCAGGTGAGAATCCGCCATTCAGGCCTGGCTGGCGTAGCTCAGTGGATTGAGCGCGGGCTGCGAAGCAAAGGGTCACCGGTTCGATTCCCAGTCAGGACACATGCCTGGGTTGCAGGCCAGGTCCCCAGTGGGGGCCACATGAGAGGTAACCACACATTGATGCTTCTCTCCCTCTCTTTCTCCTTCCCTTCCCCTCTCTTTGAAAATAAATAAATAAAATCTTTAAAAAAAAAAAGAAAAAAAAAGAATCTGCCATTCGCCTCCTGTCCTCTGGGAGAGAAAGCGTGGCTGGGCAGCCAGCCCAGAGCAGCCCTGTTCCCGACATGCCTGGGAGCTGGGGGGCCCCCACAACCATAAACCCAGGCATTTAGAGGTGCTGTTTACAGCCACAGTCTGGCTGGCTCAGATTCCGGGTGGCTGCCCTTCCCCTTCCCTATATTCCGGGCTAAGGGATAGCCGAGTCCTGGGGGTGGAGTGTCACAGACAGGCAGCCCAAGAGCAGAGAACAAGGCAGGCAGCTCAGCCACACTGTTGCTGAATTCTGGCAAGCCCGGCCTCCCCGCATTGCTCAGGATGGGCCACCGCGGGCCCAGCGGCCCCCCCCAGGGAGCTGGGGACTCCGTACTGTATTTGGAGAGCCTCAGGCAGATCACACACAGACCTGAAAACAGAGCGTCAGAGAACCCACGCACTGACCCTCAGCCATTCCCTTCTTTCTTCCCTACTGTTTGATTTTATTCATTCATTCATTCATTTTACAGTTTAGCTGTTTCAGAGCCCTTTCTACCAGCCTTCCCACAGTAGCCCGAGGTCCTATTGCTGCTGTTTCTCCTACTATGGCAATTGGCATGTTCAACGTTGGGTGAAAGGATGCAACTTTAAGCTGTCTTTTTAAAAAAACTAATTTATAAAAGGAATACATGTTCATTGTCGAGCACTTCGAAAATGCAGAAAAACATAGAGTTAAAACTGACTTGTATTTCCGGCATCCCTGTGTTAACCAGGAACAACTGTGAACATGATGTACTGCCCCTTCCCTTTTTCTCTAATGTGTGTGAGCAAAATTCTACGTGTTTTTGGTGAAACTCCATGCACACTGAAAGGCTCATCGCTTGCCTGGTTTCACGCGGCATCAGACTGTCGCGTGTGCCCAGGGGGTCGCTCTGCTGTACAAACACCATTAGTAGGGACTTCTCGTTGTAACAAACAGCTACGCCGAAAGGCATCCCAGGTCATGGAATATCATCGGATACGTAGGTTGTTTCCTTAAATGCTTTTTAAATGGATAATACTTCGAAGTGCATTTCTGGTTCTTCGATGAAAGGAATGACTGAATTGAAGGCCTCTGAAAGTTATTTATTGTCAGGTTGCCTCATAAAGGTTGTAGCAGTTCCTCCCTGGACCAGCAGCGTCTGCCGGCTGTATTTTCAATTACCTTGTAAACGTGTGATGCTGTTATCTGCCCCCCACCCCCGCCACCGAAACGTCTCTAGTGAGTGCGGTAACTCTGTCTGGCAAGGTTTCGGCCTTCTTCCCACGTCACTCCAGCGTGCAGAGCGGCCAAGCAGTAACTGCTTCCTGCCTCCCGCGCTGCAGCGCTGGACACGGGAGCATCACAGAGCAAGCGGCAGCTGCCAGGAATTGTCCTGTTTTATTTTGTAGCTATCCTGAAATGGTGACTGGATTTTTCTTCATCCTGATGACTGTGCTGTGGTTCACCCGGGAGCCTGGCTTTGTCCCTGGCTGGGATTCTTTCTTTGAAAAGTAAGTGATAGCGTCCGCAACTTAAGAACAACCCTGTCACGTAAACCCTCGGGGCAGCTTCCACGGAGCCCCCTTCTAGATTCTCAGGGACAGGTGTGAAGCCAGGAAGACACTTTGTCCCCAGGAAAGTCCCCCTTTTCAGCGGAGCTTCAGGAGGAAGAGAGAGTCTGTGGAGTCTGAGTCACGGGTTGGGATCCAGCACAACCACTTCTCCAGCTCTGTGAACTTGGTCTTGCGACTCAAGCTCTTGGGACCTCAGCTGTCTCATGGGTTGCTAAGAGACTTAAAGGGGAAATGCCCATAAAGTAAAACACCAACTGTAAAGAGACAACGGCCGTGGAGCGGCTGAGGCCTATGGAGGGAAAGGCCAACGGAGGCTCCTGTCCCGACCTTGCATCTTCCTCTGAGGGCCAGGGCCACAGGCCTCAAGCTCTGCCCACACAGGTTCCCATTCTAGAAAAGACACACAGGGAGGTGTGACCCCCACAGGAAAGAGGGCTCAGCCTTGTCTATTCTCCTTCATCTTGGCAGTTCCTCATCACTCCTTCCAGGACTCGCCCCAATGCGCAGGTCCACAAACTCACACTGAGTCCTCTCCCCTCGCCAGTCTCTGCCTCTGGACGGGAACCATTGCCCATTAAAGCCACCACTGCGCTGCGCAGCCAGCAGCACTGGCAGCGAGGAAGGGCGACGCCCCCTCCAGACGGCCCTACAAAGGGGCCTTGTGTTCAGACTGTCCCCAGACGCCGTGTTGGCCTGGGGCGTCCTGACCCTCCCGTCCAAAGAGACAAGAGAGCTTGCTTGTCTCCTTGCCAGGAAAGGCTACCGCACCGATGCCACGGTCTCCGTCTTCCTTGGCTTCCTCCTCTTCCTGATTCCAGCGAAGAAGCCTTGCTTTGGGAAAAAGAAGGATGGTGAGAGAGTCCGAGGGGAGACATTGGGGCTGGCTCCAGTCACACAACACCCAAGTCAGAATTTTCAGAAGGAGCCCGACCGAGGCCCTCCGATTCTGCCCAAACGTAGCAGGGCAGCTTCCCAAACCATCCGATTCCTTAGTTTGGCCCCCATCTCCACAAATTACACCTGCTAGGGTGCACCTGGCTCTACCCTCCTGTCTACCTGTGACCCAGGGGACGACCCGGAGCCCTCGCCAAGGATGGAGCCTATCATCACATGGAAGGACTTCCAGAAGACCATGCCCTGGGAGATTGTCATCCTGGTGGGAGGAGGCTACGCTCTGGCTTCCGGCAGCAAGGTAGCTCTTGAATTCTCTTCTTTCTTTACCAGATATTTCTCCAGCTACTTTACCGACCGAATCGTTATGGTTTGGGGCAGGAAGATTGAAGAGAGGTGAATGTTCACCCAAGTCACTGGGAAGGGAAGCAGTACAGCCAGGAACAGATATGGTGTCCTCCCGGCGCTTCTAAGCTAGCACTGCTGGGATCAGAGTTACATATCAGCTGTGCCATGGAGTCACGGCACACGGTGTTCACACCTCATCAATGGGCCCACGCTGTCACAGCAGAAGGCGTACTGCATTTTGTAGCCATCTCCTTCTGCTGATATGACAGTTGGTGACAGGAGATGTGTTTGTAAGGGCCCAGAGATGCCCCCCAAGGACACACAGCAAATTGTCCCTCAGTCAGTCCATACGCATGTAGTGAGCCCCTTTGGAGAAGACAGGCTAAAGCTGATGCAAACACCCCCTGATTTCCTGATTGGGAGGATTTGGGCTGAGATCTTTTAAAGGGGGCTGGTGGGAAACAGTTGAATTTCCTAAAGTTCTAGCCCTGCCTAAAACAGAAAACGACCTTATGAATGAATTGGGCGAAGGTTCACACTGGTCCTCCCTCCAGCCTCTCTGTGGACATTACCCTGTTCTAAATTCATGGGCCACTGTTCTCTGCATCATTACTGGGTCACAGAGAGTGACCTACGCGCTCACTGAGTCCCATCTCCCCTGCAGTGGGAGATTTCCTTCCGAGAGGCCCCGGACCTGAACCCCTGCAGTGACAAGGCACTGCTTCAGCAGGGAACCAAGAACAGGTGGTCTCCCACTTTCATTCGGCTCAGGTCTTGTGGGGGCTTCCCCTGACAGGGTCTGGCTCTGTTCTCTGGAAACCTCTCTAGGAGACAATTATTAAAATAATAAGTTACGAATCCTCTTAGGTCATTTTTTTCCAACTAGAACTCCTTAGCCCCTTTCACTATTCCTCATAGAAGTAGAGACCCCTTACCACGCCGGTTCCCTTCTCAGGGCTCAGTGGCTTGCCCTTGGCCTTCCTCAAACACAGTCCAGGAGTGGTGAGGATAAAGCAGTTATACTCCCCAAGCCCCATCTCCCACGTCGGCTCCAAGCACCATCCTGTATTCGCATGGAAGATTTCACAAGAGTTTCCTTTGGCTCTCATGTCAACATTTACATCGGAATAGCAGTAAACGAAACTCTTCATTCTTTTCATTGTGAGCCACTATTAGGCCCCAAGTCCCCCAACCAGTTCTGTATATATGCTGTCAATATTTCCAACTCAAAGTTCAGGATATCGTATTTATCTTCATCGAGTTTCAGGGGTTAATTCTGGCCTCCCTGCCTCGCCTGGCAAGATCTTTTTCTTTTTAACCAAAATTGGGCATGCATGACAGATAGTACAGGTTACATTTCTTCAAAACCCTGGTTCACCAATTTTAATAATTCCGGTGGAATATGTGTAATTTCTACTGAGTTTGAAATCATTTCAGTCTTGACATTAGTGAGGAAAATCCAATGCAAACTCTTTTCATACCAAGGGTTTAAACAATGAAGACTTCCTTTGTTGTATTTTTTTCCTAACTTTGTAGTCTAGTTTGCCCATTTATCTCAGCTTATAGTATAAAATAGTTCTTTTGGGGGAAAAATAACTGCCATTAAATTATTTCACTTTACTTACAAGTACTGTTTGGATAACATGGTAAGTAAAACTCCATTTCTTTATTTTTTATAAAAATATATGGTTTCCTCTCAGTGAACTGCTCTCCCTCCCCTGTCTCTGTCCACCGATCAAGGTTTATGTGTTACGAGAGCAATTACAGGCCTCCTGTAGGCCTGCAGGCTCTGTACCAACCATGAAATGGTGCGGTCCCCACGTATTGGATTTGCAACAGTCAGTCCGTTGAGGGGAAAAAAGAAAGAAAAGTACGCCGAGGTTAAAATGGCTGCACCAGAGAGAATTCTGAAGGCCTGGTCATCAGCTGTCTGCAAGCTGGCTACGAGGAGGCCGGGGTGCTGTGGAGGTCAAATAAGCTTTTGATGTTTTGGAGGAGGAACAGTAGCCTGCTGACAACGCAGAGAGGCTGTCTTTAGTTGTGAAACATGAAAAGAGCTTGAGGAACCGTAAAATGTCTCACCCTGCTTCCTGCCCGACTCCTCCTTTCTCTATTGCATTTGCAGTCTCTTGGGTAAATAGAAAAATCAGAGCACATCGACCACAGAAGGGATAGGAGGGCGGGAGGTCGCATAAGGCAACCTGGGGTTTTTTTAGCACAGAAACTAAACACTGCTCTTCATGTTTTAGGGAAGGAGCAGATCCCTCCCCACTGCCCGACGAAAGGCTTTCCACCCAATGAATCATTCCAAGTGGGAATATTCATTTCTTGGAGTAGCTATGTATAAACGTTGCTACTGGAGAAGGTTCGAGAGTGGCAGTACGCTTTCGTGTCTGCTGTCCTCAGAAAGCGCGGGCAGGTTGTAGACCCTAATGTCAGCCATGATGGGATTTGAACCTACAACAGGTCGCAGCCGAAGGCCCGTGTTTACAGGCCAATGAGGAGGCACCTTCCCCACTAAATGCAGATGGGCTAGTAATCCTTCTCCCCTTCATTACTCAGGTAAAACTCCTAAAGTTCAGCTCAGCCTGCTCACTCCCCCTCAAAATGCAGGCATGGTTACTATCTAAAGAGGTTCACAGGTTTTCCCTCTTGGGGGATGAGAGAACTATTTCAAATGCAGAAGGGTTACACTTGGCACCATAAAGGCCACTGCTGACTGGATGCAGTGAGCGTGGCAGAGGCTGGAGAGATGGTAATGAGATTGAGGGTGAGGAGCCCATCGCCCCAAATATCTCCAGCCCCTGCCAAGCCACCGTGGCCATTAGGGTGGGTGGCTGTCGATTCCCGTGACAGCAACTGAGCAGCAACCCCTAAGCTTGAATGTTGTATAACCGTTTAAAAAAAAAATTCTAGATTATAGAAATGATCTAATTGTAAAAGTCAGGAACGCCAGGTCCAGTCTGCCTGAAAACAGGGGTCAAGTTCAAGCACTCAGTCCTGTGGCTCCTCCAGCCCCCAACAGCCCTGGCTTCCTGGAGTGTGAGCTCCCCTGGGAATGTGTTTTTCCTCTTTTCTTCTAACAATGCCTTGGCCTGCAGAGCTCTGGCCTCTCCACATGGATTGGGCACCAGATGTTGTCCCTGAGCAGCCTCCCACCGTGGGCGGTCACCCTGCTGGCATGCATCCTGGTGTCCATTGTCACCGAGTTTGTGAGCAACCCCGCCACCATCACCATCTTTCTGCCCATCCTGTGCAGCCTGGTGAGTAGCGCAGGGCTCCCATATGTCCGGGCGGGCAGCCCAGGGTCCTGCAGGGGCAGGCCTGGGCCAGGGGGCAGCTTCCACGGTCATCCTCTCTCCCCTGATCACTTCCACAGCCTTCACTCATTGATATTCAAACCGTAGTTTGAAAACTTACATTTTTCCAAAAGCAACTGGTAAGTAAATAGATAAGTTAACCAACGACAGCAACTGTTCTAGAAACCCTTTCCGAAAAGACTAGGGTTCGTTTGGGGGCAGCCCGGAATGGAAACCTCCCAACCCTAGGATTCCAGTTCCCCTCGATCGTCCTCCTCTCTCTCTCCTGAGATAAGACCTAAGAGCAGGGCTGGAAAGTAAGTACAGAAAATGGAGACAAAATGCTCCCACAAGTACACTCAGCGACAAGGACCAAGACCACAGCTCTACCATCACCTCCACCCGATTTCAGTGTCCAGACGGTTCTGAGAGTTGGGAGCAAGGCCAGCCTCGTTCCACGATCTCAGAACAACACATTAATGGAACAGGGCAGGGCAGCCACCGCCAGATCTTAGCGGCCCGAAGGGAATGCCCCAGACACCGACGTCCATTCTGTGAGGCGGAACCTATGGAATGAAGGCTCCTCCCCATCCCCAACAAAACAGTGTCCCCCTGCTCTTTCTAACCCCAAACTCTTGGCTCATTGTGCAGATGCCCCCCTCTAACCCCCACCTCCCACCATCTCATTAGCGCAAGCCAGGAGAGCTCTTCGTTAAAACTTGGCAACCCCGAGGGCCAGCCCATGGGTTCATATCCACATGGGACAAGAAGCTCACCCAGAGAAAAAGGCCCCTTAGTTCTGTACCCCAACAGCGAGGGGTCTCCACTTCACCCAGAGCAGCCTATTGCTGAGATCTGTGTTCAAAGAAAGAATTTCTCAGCTACAGAATAAAATTTAAAGACCACTTCCTTAGACCAGCACCAGGAAATGAAACAGCCCCCCCAGGAGTGACTCGGAGCCGTGTTCCCATGGGGAGTGAGCGGGTAGCGGGAGCACGTTTGCGTGCCCCGGAGGGCAGCGATTGGACAACCCCTAGCATACGGGGGGCCCACCGAGGCCGGCCAGCACCAAGCCCTTGTTTAAAGCACACCTGCGGTGTTCAGCCCATGCTAATGCTTCTGTGAATTCTCTTCTTCTAGTCCGAGACGCTGCACATTAACCCACTCTACACCCTGATCCCCGTCACCATGTGCATCTCCTTTGCAGTGATGCTGCCTGTGGGCAACCCCCCCAACGCCATTGTCTTCAGCTACGGGCACTGCCAGATCAAAGACATGGTGAGTGCCGGGGCCAGCCTCCTCCTGAAGTTTATTCTCGGGCGGCAGTTGTCTCTGCACTCAGTCTAGTGTGGGAGAAACAATGGCGCTGGTAAAGAGGTTCGGGGCGGGGTGGGGGCTTCGTAAGCACCAAGAAGGGCGATAAAGGACCCCCCCACCCCAGCCCTTCTCTGGGAACGAGGGGGCCACAGAGGGAGAGAGGTGGCGTGGACGCAGGCCATGGCCCAGGCCTCGAAGGCGTGAGTTTGTCCGGTCTTTGCTTCATTTTCTCCATGGACCGGTGGGACATCCATTCAGAAAGCAGGCTTACTGTTAGAAGGCGAAGTCTGAGAAACTGCAGGAACCTAAGGTAAAAGGTCTCTTGTGAGAAGAGGATCTTTTTGTTGAACTCTCCCCCAGGCGAGAAATCCCTGAAGCAACATGGCAAAATGAAGCATCCACAGCTCATTTCCCAGTTTTCAGCCGGCTCACAAGACGGCTGCAAGGAGGCGTTCTACGGCTGGTTTTAGAGCTGGGCACGCCCGCCTCCCACTCCTCCGTCTGTAGTCCCTGCTCCGCTGCTTCATACCCAGGGCGGGGGGAAGGGTGAAAAAGCTAGTACAGAGGACTAGGGCCTGTCTGTCTGAAACAGGGTCCACTCGCCCTTGCTGAGGGTCTCAAACATTTTTTTCACTGGAGTCCAAACTCCTCAGCAGCCCTGTTAAGTATCACATGGAGGAAAGAAAGAAAGAAAGAAAGCTTTCAGCTGGTAGCAGATACTTGGGTCCTTCTACCATTCAAACTGCTCGTCCAGGTCACCTGCAATGCTTCAGCGAGGTCATGGCCACCCCTGTCCGCGTCTTACTGCACAACCCCCAGTCTCATCCTGAGCTCTGCCCCAACTGTCCCCTGTGCTGTGTGCCCCCACCGCTCACCCCAGCCTTCTACCCTGGACTCAATGATCAGAGGCAGTAACTTTCACAAATGCCAGATGACAAGAAGGGATCCAGCCCTTGGTTCTATTTCCAGCTGGGGCACGGACTTGAGACTTCGGTGCCCTCACTTGCACGCGAGAGTGTGCTGGAATGCTCTGCGCGGTCCCCTCAGCTCTAAATGACCTCCTCTTAGCTCCTCTCCAACCTGTGCCCTCTCACCTGCTAGGAAACATGGGCAGTTCTCCGCCCCAAAGGCCCAGGGGGCGAGAATGATTAATACGTCCAGGGCTGTGCCAGAAAGCAGAGAGGGGCCACGTCCGCTCATTGGCTTGGAACAATTTCCTGGCGCTCATCTTTCCCTTGCATCTTCCAAGTTAACGCCAGCCGGTGGGCTTGCTGAGGCTGCACACTGGGCCGGGCTACGCCCTGGCCGGGAGCCAGCTAGCCTCGCCGTGCATTTTCCCATCCGGCCCTGGCTGCGCCATCCATCACGCCTCACACCCCCGCACCTGGGAGTCCGAACGCCCAGGCAGGAAGGGAAGGGGTCAGAGTCCTGAGGTGACACTCTCTCAGAAGAAAGCAAAGCTAGCACGCCTGTGCCCCCTTCCCGTGGAAGGGCTGAGCAGACGCAGCTGACCCGTTCCCCCGGGTGAACCTGCAACCTACAACTTCCACGAGCTGTTGCTTGAGGAAGAGAAGGAGAGTGGAAGAGTGGCAAAGGCTCCACAGAGCACAGCGCCTCCTACGAGCCCCCACCTGTCAGCACAGCAAAGGCTCTCTGGCCAGTTCCTGCTTGACTTAAAGGGACCTGGGTGATGTAACACACTTCCCTACCACGTAGCTGCAGGGCCTTTTTTAGTGTAACTCTGAACATTCAGACAGTGGGTGCTCCAAGTGGAGAGGACTCTAACAGCCTCTCCCAGCCCTGAGCCTCCCCCCTCCCCGCCGCCCTTCCAGTCCTTCCGCAGTCCTGTGCCACCCTGCACAGCAGCCCTGGAGCGCCGCAGGTCGCGCCGGGAGCAAAGCAGGGTGCAGCGAGTGGGCTGCGATCGGGCGGGGCACAGATGGGGCGCACTCAGGGTGCCGTGCCGCTGCCTGCTCAGAGTGACGAGGCTGTGCTGGTTTGTGTCCTGCAGGTGAAAGCTGGCCTAGGGGTCAATGTCATTGGCCTGGTGATAGTGACGGTGGCTATCAACACATGGGGAATTAGCCTCTTCGACCTGGACACTTTTCCAGCCTGGGCCAAGGTCAGTAACGTCACCGATCAGGCCTAACGCAAGCGGGCAGCCAGCCAACCAATGGAGCGGCCGACCCCCAGCAGGATCTGACGGAGGGACAGGCCAAGGAAACTCCAGGAGCAGACAACCCCCACCAGAAGATTCCGCCACCTCCCACCTCAGGTGCAGGGCAGGACACCTCCCCCACACATCCAGAGCTCAAGAAAACTGACCACGTCCTCACTCCTTTGTACCTCGTCTCTGCTACCCACCCTTTCGGAGGACAGAAGAACGCCTGCCCTAGCCGCCCCCAGGGGCTAAGCCTCCCCCACGAGGTTTGACATTACTCTTAATCCCTTAGTCCCTTTGTAGGAGTTGAAGAAGGAATCCAAATCATCCTGCCTAGGCACGGTTAGTGAAACCAGTGACATCTCTTTTGTAGGAAAATCTCACCGAGAACTTGAGACCTTCCATCGGCTCCTTTCTCTTAAGCGTTTCTGTCCTAAGTTCTCGCCACAGAGAGGTGATTCTCAGTAAGTCCTCTTTGTGGCGGTCAGAACTCACTTTATCACTACCCTGATTCCCTTTGAAGCATCTCTCTTCAGTGGCTTCTCTTTACCTTGGCCCCAGATTCCTATAAAGAAATACTGTTCCCCATTCGAAAAAGGCTGGTGCTGTCCACTGTGTCAAAGGCAAAGGAAGTAGAGGAACAAGACACATTGCGATTAGCATCTCTCTGCACGCATCACGAACCACAATACCACCGTATCCGTTAAGTGTTGGGAGGGAGGAAAATGTCCATGACTGTCTTATTAAGGAGGCCAAAGCTGTAATTAAGACCACGGCGCTATGGATGATACGTGACTGCTTCCTTCTGGATGGGATGAGTCGTTTGCTCCTGGGAAGGCGGGAACTGAAAGGGCCAAACCCAGGAGTCACTTTCTACACGTCAACGAGACCTTTGAGGGGAGAGGAGATGTCTTGTGTCTCTGAACGTCCCCAGCAACTTAGGCAACATAGTAAACTCTAACTGCTCAATAAATGTTTCCTTGAGAAAAATTACTTTAGAAACCAGAGCCTCCTTCTTCCTCCTGAAAACCCTGCCACTGTCTCCAGGACGGATGTCCTTGCTATACGACTGGATATGTGGGGTGGGGGGGAACCCCCCCAAAAACTAGAATTTATATTTATTTCTAACAAATTGTGTATTTATTCTTACATGTTTAAACTTCAGTCACCTTCAAAGTACTTACCATTTGATGCAGTACGCCTATCGAGACATTTTTTCCACTGCTCAGAAGTTTTTCAACGTGTCGATTTTGATGCCTTTTAGCGCTTCTGCTGTTTTTTTGTTTCACCTTTCCCACGGTGAGTCTTGAGAAAAAATTCAGAGAAGCCAAACACAGCCTCTCACAACAACGCCTGCTGGTTCACTGATACACATGGGTTCCTAGAACACTCGCCTAGCGGGGGAAGCCTGTACTACATGGGGCCCACCCTCCGGAAGATAATTCCAGGGGTTTTTTTGGGTCCCCCCTCGTAGCTCCCAAACCCTCCAGTTTCCTGGCATTGTGTATTTTTTCTGATTTCTACCACGGGTTACTTGCTAAACACATCTTACAGGACAAGGAGTGCCCCACAATTGTCACATCGTTTTAATGATTTTAAAACAAGTGCTATTGTTCCACAGTAATTTATCAGTGAAGTCACTCCGCTGGTTCATCAAGTATCTGTGAACCGTCAAATTTCTTTCGTGCTGGTCAACACTTCCATACTCTGACCACAGCATATGATGAACCAGGTTTAACCCGGAATGTTTCGGTGTCTGCCCTGTCCATGAGCTTGGGCTGAATTACTTGGCCACGCATAACACTGATGACCTCATGAGCCCAAATAACATACCAGTATTGGGTCACTACAGCTGGTCGGATGGAGCCAGCATTTCTGGTTATTTGCTTTAGATCGCAGGTGGCAAACACAAGGCCCTCGGGCCGAATCTGACCTTCCACCTTGTTTTACCAGGCCCGGCACCTTGTCTCTACCTGGCGGCAGCACCGAGTTCCTTGCCCCTAGTTAAGGAGCAGTTACATTTATACAGGCCTAAAATGATATTCAGCCCTTTGAAGGCAGCCGCGAGGCTGATGTGGCCCCCGGTGGAAATGAGTTTGACAGCCCTGGGTCAGATGTTGGGAGGAGTCGGGGTGTCGCTCCTGTTGTCAGGAGTGTCGTCAAATGGCTGACCCGTTACAGAACCGAGACAGTAAGCCCCTAAGTCAGACAGTAAGACAAAGGCCCAGAGTCAGTAAGATTCTGGGAGTATAAATAACCACAGAGAAAGAAAAGTTGACTTGGAATCAGTGGCCGCTGTCTGGCTGTTCGAGAACCTGACTCATCCGACAGGGAACGCAGTGGGACGCCCCACGGCAGCTGCTGCCGGGCGCCCCGCGGAGCCGAGGCACCCAGCCTGCTGTCGAGGCAGAGCCCGTTCTCCAGGACAGCACCGTCCTCGGCCCAAACGGGGGTCAGGCCCCTCCAGACCGCTCCTCGCAGGGCTAAAGGTCCCTGGTCATCTAACACCACTGCACACTGGTGTTAACAGCTCTCCCTAGGAGTCGTGTGTCTCTTGCAAGTGAATCATAATTTGATCTTTATCTTCTGTCACAATATATGGATGGAAAAGCTGTAAATGATCACCTTATACCAGCTCACTTGACAGACGGCGAAGATGAGAAACAAAGACTCTCAGTATGGTTGTATCTTATTCTCAATTATATATCACATCTGTTTAGTCGAAGTTGCCTTTAAACCACCCCTAAGTCACCCATGAAGTACATGGTATACAATCTTTTCTGTTACATTTACAGGACACAAAGACTCACATGCCATCTTTTAATTAACAAATTGCTAGTTTTCCCTCCAATGTCAGACTAGATCCCTGCTTCTTCCGCTGGATTCCAAATAAAAGTAGTTGGCTTCACACTTGAGGCCCATGTTTCAAAGTGTCTCTAAACACTAGAATCCCCAGTATGGCAAGACACTGAAACCATTAATACACAAAGCTGGCTTCACCGAATGCAAGCCGAGCACCGCGCCCACATCCCAGTCCCGTGCGACTGCGACTGCCCGTGTCAGAACACTGCACCTTTCCTCAGGCCCCACCGCAGAGGCAGGGGTGCAGGCAGGCCCAGGGCTTGGGGCTGGCAGTGCCCCTCCCCGTGCACATCCCACGAAACCGCAGCTTACTCTTGTCTCCCGTGCCTTGCAAAACATGCCACCCATGAGGTCCTCCATATGTGACTATGTTGCACCCAGGTTCAGGAAAGGTATAAATGAACATCCGAAAATCTACATGTCACTAACTCCCCTATTAAGACCAGGCCATGTTGCAAAATATTTTCCCTTCACCACCCTGTTCCTTTCCACAAGGCCTTAATAGTAGGGAAAAAAAGAACTCATTCGTCTGGGTAAGGAATGGAAAGGCTCTGCGCAAAGCCTCATTTGCTCCAGGGCGGTATGCAGTGTTCCTTCAGGGGGGTAACAGAAAAAGCATTCGAACACGGAGGCCTCACGGAAAAACAAACACCGGCCGTGTCCAGGGAGCGAGCTGCTCAGTGGAAAGGAAAACATCATGCATGTGTCCATGTGCCCCGCGAACCCCTATGCACAGGCAACTAGAAAAACACACAACTTCATGGTCACACACATGAAGACTGAAGGAGTTAAAGAAGCAAGATTCTCCCTTTAAATTGGAAGCAGGTAACTGCTGAAATGCACAAAATACTAACTCTGAAGAAGCCTGTTAAGACATCAAGTAACCAGAGTACATACAACAAACTATAGCCCCTTTTTTAAAAGATTTTATTTATTTATTTTTAGAGAGAGGAGAAGGGAGGGAGACAAGAGAGGGAGAGAAACAGCAATGTATGGTTGCCTCTCACATGGCCCTCACAGGGGACCTGGCCTGCAACCCAGGCATGTGCCCTGACCGGGAATCGAACCAGGATTGCCTGGTTCCCAGCCCGTGCTCAATCCACTGAGCTACACCAGCCAGGGCCTATAGCCCCTCTTGATGATTTTAAACAAGGCTGTTTTGGTTTTTCTCTCCGTTTGTTTGTTTGGGAGGGTCACAGTTTAAGGATAAGCTTTTCAAGTTCAATGTACTTCTTAGGTTTCCACCATCAATCCCGAAGTCTTATTTTTCACATGTGAGTAGCCTTCCTTTTACGGCCCAGTGTGGCAATAAGTTTTTTCTTAAATCACATCAACGGAAGTTTTCAAACATTTTTAAAGGAAAAAAGAGGCCCATCTTGCAGTGGTTCTTCCCATCATTCCATTGGTTTGTGAGGCCAAGGTCCCCACAAAACACCCAGGGAAAACGTGACCTCCAGATCACCATCGCTGCCACCCCACCCACAACTGCACCCTGAAATCTGCTGGTTCTGAGTTCCCCTGCATCTCGGGAAGATGACCTCGCCTGGGAACTCCGCGCCTGTCCGCTGCTGCAGGACTTACAACCAGGAGAGAGTGTGTGGCCGGTGCCCCCTATGTCAGCCTGTATTCACTGTGGAACAGCTGGGTGGCCCCACGGGTAGAAATGATCCTATCAGTGACACAAAGTGTCACTCCTGATTTCCAAATGAGCTTTGTTCGCAAGGGATGACAGAGCGAGAGCTTCCTGCCCACAGCAGCCACTTTGGGAGCAGGCACACAAATGACAAGGCTGCCGTGACTGATGACAAGGAACACCCAAGCTTGTATGGCTGGAATGCCCTCAGGGTGGGAAACCTTTATTCGTGGAGGCTGCCATTCATTCTGTCGACAGCGCAGCCATTTCGGATCAAATCTTGTGAGCCCGCTGGTACGACCAAGGTGGGGATCGCAGATTTTCATCAACAGCCAGGAGAGGGACCAGAGAATGACACATTCTGCACGGTCCATAAACTGGTTCTGAAAGTAAGTGCAGAGAAACACAAGTATGCTGACCAAATGCAGCATGTTTGGACTCAGAGTTACTATTTATTGGGTAAATCTGCAAAACACTGTGCATCACATACATTATCTCCATTGTTTCTCGTGGGAGCCCTGGGAGGTAGGTACGGCGTCCAGATCTTCCCGAGAACACCACAGTTTCAGGAAAATAAGCCGTCTGCCCAGTCCCACCACTAGGGAGAGGCCCAACCATGATATCTCCCAATCTGTCTCACACGGCAGGATGCACTGAGAGATAAAACATGACTCTGTGCATCAGAGCTGCACGTTTTCTGAGGAGCAGAATCACTGCATTTTCTAATTGCATGTACATTTTCCAGATGTAGTCTCAGCATCGCCCCCGTCTGGAAAAAGGCGTCTCTAAATAAGTTTACTGACTCTGCTAAAACGTCCTCAGAAGAGGCATTCTCAGTGAAGCTGCCCAACAAGCCCTCCAAAACAAACACACACTGAAATGGGACTTGACTTATATTTAGTGCAAATGACAGTTTTAGGGCGCTAGCTTACGGCTGTACCCTGCCTAGGTATGTACAGTAAGGTTCAGGGTTATCACTGAAACAGCAGGAGACAGGAAACAACGTAACTATCCATCAGTGATAGATTAAATAAGTTAGGGTATATTCATTCAGTTGAGTCTTACGCAGCCAGAAAGGAAAGAGTCCTTATTCCCTGCATACTGATGTGGAATGGAAGAAAAGGCCGGGGCAAAGCCTGCGTAGTTGTTACCGTCCGGGTGAAAGGCCCCGCGCACACGTGTGTGTTCAGGCACAGCATCCCTCTCAAAGGTGCGCAGTAAACGGGGGACAGCACCTGCCTCCTGGAAGAGGAACTGGGGGCTCGGGGGTGGGAAAGGCCCTTTTTTCCGAATCACTTGTAGAAAAGTGATACAAACATTTTTTTAATTTTTAAAAATGGACTGACTATACATTTAATGAATTACAGTGGTAATTTCTGATTGCAAGAAAGAAAACCAAAACGTTTTCCTGTCACTATAGTTATAGTGTAAATACCTATCTTTAATGTGAAAAGGCATCATTTTTCCATCACGTAATGTCAAATGTACCTATAATCCCTTAAAATAAGTATGATTCTTTTGAGGGAACAGCGCCAGATCAAATACATCATTAAGGAAAAACACACATACTAGACTATGAAGTTTACTGAGGACAAAGGCCATTATTTTACATGTTTTTTAATTCCCCAGTTCCAGAATGTAGTTTCTCGGCTGATGAGTAGTAAATCGATTTACTGGTTAAGTTAGCAACTATGGAGTTATATATGTCAGTTATACTGAAAGCAGTATAAAGTAAATGGATAATTCACCAGAAACTGGCTTCTAGATTTTAATTTTAATGACCTTGAATCAACATAATTTAGTACCAAATGTTTCAACAGCTATTATAATCGCTAAACTGTGAAATCAGCATTATTTATATCTGATCAGCTATACAAAACTCAGAGAGTTTCCTTATGAAAAAGGCAGTAGAAGTCCCCCAAAATATGGGAGAGACC